>BLKR01006355.1:0-59175 GCA_011170035.1 Teleogryllus occipitalis
TTTTGGCCATTTATCAATTTTTTGACATATCGTTCGACCTTTTCGTCATTATTGTCATTTTTATGCATTTTTTTTCCTTTTCGTGTTTTTTGTTAGTGAATGTTCCATGAATTTCAAATGACACACGGAAACAAAGTTTTTATTGTATCATCAGTACATTACAAAATTCACTTCTTTTTCAAACTCTCAAAATTACACGAATCTTCGGTAATGTCGACCTTTCAAAACTGACGGTTAGAAGATCAAAGCAAAGAATTGCATTTCCTCCTAAAATAAAGATTTTGTGTTAAACATAGTTTAAATAAATAAATTTTATTTAAATTGTAAAATTCATCGAATGAATAAACATTTTTAATTTTTGAGTATATCTTAAAAAGAATAGCTTACCTCACCAGTTTACCTTATAAAAATACCTTATCTTCTTCATTACAACATGTGTGTGATGTCCAGCTCATGTCGTTTTATATTTACTAAACTTGTTTCGGTGCAACAGTTTTATACCCATCTTTCTTCTTCAAGCTTTCGAGCAGAATTCATATTAACCGCTCCAAAACATTTGGATAATTTCTCAGATAATGTTCTTTTCGCATCTTCCTCATAACTACATTTTTCAGCCTTTAGTGAATTCTTAACGTTAAGGGTCACGATTGAAGACAGCGTTACCCAGAAACTGCGATTTATTCTCGCGTCTATTGTCAACGCGCCGATCATCACCCGGTCAACGTGTAATTGTTGATCGTTGAGCTTAGAAAGCGGTTCCTTCGGAGTCATCCTCGAGAAGTAAGTGCTGGGAAGCTAAGCGTTATATTCGCTGATAATCTGGTGTCAGCAATAGCCATGGTCGAGATGGTAGCAATGGTAGTAGTCGTGGTGGCGGTGGCAATGGTGACGTCGATGGCGAAGACAGAATATCCCCTTCATTCCTGAAACACTGCACTTTTTCTGAAGATAGTACGTAAAATGCCCTAAATTACTTTACCATTAACATTATTGGAAACAGAAGGTAATGTGTTTATTAGTGTACATTAGAATGGATGTGTGCACTTGAATACCTGCCGGCAAAAACGTTGAAACCCACAAAATGCAAATTTAGCGACACACGACTTTCTTCCTCCATTATTACGTTTATGCACCCGTGCGATCCGTGGCGAAATTTTTAAAAAAAATGCGCTTAGTGTTCATGTTTGCCAACATAGTTTTCTACATGCCTCTCTCCGACCACATACAACCATTATGCGAGAAAACCCAGTATTACAGAAAAGTGAGGGTTACAACGTTTTTGCCGGCAGGTATTCACGTACCGAATTAACCCAGTAATTAATGTGAGAATAATGCGCCGAATAGAGTGTATATGAGTACTACGATTGTAAACATAAAATACGTAATGAGAACAAGGCGATATCATTTCGAAAAGATGCACAAACCTGATAAAGACTGAGAAGTACGAGTATAAACTCATCAAATGCTACATTTCGTGCATAATGAGTTTTCTACAGTTTCTAATTCGTGAGTACATTAACTTCGGTTTTCATATAATGCTAATGGTAGCTTAATTTGAGACTGGGAAAGGGAAAAATGTCCCAGGGTCAGTGCAAAGAAATGAAAATATTAATTTCCGGAAAGATTTCTTTTAACGTGTTGCCTAAAAATCCGCAGCAAGAGACCTGTCAGCCTCATCCGCCTCTTGTCAGCCTCTTTGCAAGTGCTTCTCTGTGTGATAACTCAGGTTGTAGGGTGGTCATTACGTGAACATGAAGGCTGTTAATACAACCCCTTATTTTATTAGCAATGAATGATGCATGAATTTCACGGGCTAGTACATGAACGATCGACGATACTGTGGGTAAGGGAATTTTACGTTGGCAGCGCTGTTGGCGTAGCGGTCTTGTAAAGTGGCTTTTCACGTTTACGTGGCAGCGACCGAACTCGAGGGCGGCTCCCCCAAACGCAGGTCAGGCGCCGCCGCAGCAGCGGCGCGGGCGGGCGGGATGGCTGTGGGCGTGGCGGAGCCCGAGCCGGCGGGGAGTGGAACGGGGCGCAGCGGATCAAAGCTGGTCGAAGCGAAGCGGGAAGGGCTTGCCCCCGCAACGGGGCAGAGCTAGGAAGGGCGGGCCTGATGGGGCGGAGCGGGGTGGGTAGGGCGGAGAGTGACGTGGAGTAGCGTGGCGGGACGGGGCGTGGTGCGGAGAGGGAGAGCGTGGATGGGGGTTGTGAGGAGATATAGGGCGTGGAGAAGCGTGGAAGGCGAAGTGGGAAGTGGCTGGGCGGGACGGGGCGAGCTGGGCTGGTGTGGCGGAGAGGCGAGCGGCCGAGCATGCCGGGGCTTAGTGGGGAGTGATAAAGCGTAGACGGGCGTGGGAGGGCGTGAGAAGCGTGGCGGGGGGCTGCGGGGCGTGACGGGTCGGATGGGGTTGATGTAGTGTAGAGGGGAGTGGCTGGGCACGGCGGAGCGGGTAGGTAATGGCGGGAAGAGGCTATGCGTGGCGGGAACGTGCAAGCGGGGACTGGGCGGGGAGGGGCAGGGCGAAGTGGGGCGAGGAGGAGAGTGACGGCGAGGTTTGGTGGGGTGTGGTGGAGTGTGGCGGGGTGTATCGTGACGTAAAGGGGCGTGGCAGGGCGTGATTGGGCATGAGGATTGTGACGGTGTGGCGGGGCGGGACGGGAAGAGGCGGGATGGAGCGTGCGGGGAGAGGCATCAGAAAGTAGGTATGGAGGAGCGGGGCTGGGGGTGGTGGGAAGGGGCGAAGCGTCGCGTGGCGGGGTGTGGCGGGGAGTGGGGATGGGGCGGCGAGGTGTGGGTCCCAGTGTGGCGTAGTGTGATGGGGTGTGGCGTGACGTGGTGTGGCGTGGCGGAGTGGATGGGGAGGGGTGTGGCGGGGCGGGATAGGGCGAGGCGTGGGGTGGAGACTGACGGAACGGGACGAGGCGGGGCGGGGCGTGGGGGGAGAAGGGAGGCGTGGAGGGAAGAGGCGTGGTGCAGAGAGACGGAAATGGCGGGGCGGGAAGCGACTAGCGGGTGGGAGGCGAGGCGAATTCGGAAGGGGCGGCGCGGGTCAGGAAGGGGCGAGGAGCTGCGGTGGGGGGCGGGCGCTTGCCCTCCGCGGACGCGACAGCTGACCGATTCCTGGCGCTGCGTGCAGGGGACAGCGGCGGGGGATGTGGCGCGGGGGCGAGGGCTGTTGGGGGGCGACGCGATAAGCAGGCGCGTGATAGCCGGGGGCAGACGACGGCCCGGGCACGCCTCCCCACGCGATGCGTCAGCGGAACAAGCAGCGCTCCCCTCTTAAAGAGGGCGGACGACGGTCGTTTCATGCGCAGAATAGTCTTCTCGATTTGTTAATACTGGAATTAACGACTCAGAAAAGTCGATCCATGTAGAATTTGAAGTGGGCAAAATTGGTTCGTAGCCAGTTTCCACGGGCTGCTTATCGCGTTTCTCATACATTCTATCATGGCTCCATCATCATTGATCAACACTGGGTCGTCAACTATTGCCCATGAGATCATCTCATCCTTTCTACAATATGATATTAATTTGATATAGGAATCAGAATATTGTTGTGCATCGTGATTGTGACTGTGATAATTTCGAAATATCATCAAATAAAAACTAGGACGACTCACAAAGTGTGTGGATTTGGTTAGTTTGTCTTTGACTTACCATAGTAGATTAAATTTGATTTTGCGATATAACTATGACGGTCGTGACGACTTATGTATAGAACTTTGGCGATGATGAAGTGAACTTGAGCGTGGCATTACACTCATGAGTATTTGAGAAAATAAGGGAGTACACTTCTCCAGAAATATAACTGGGTTCATCAAGATTGTAATTGTGATTTCAAAGATAAAAACAAAAGATCGTACATAATGTCAATAAAATAGGCACGAATTTGAATGACAGATACACGAACTGGACAAAGGTGTTGGGAAAACATGAGTGTTGCTGCAAATGACTAGCATGAAAGGTCTTCTAGAATTTGTTAGAATAAATCGTTTGTACAGGAAGGCAATATTTTGTACATGGGTAAATACATGGGTAGACCTATTAAAAGTGAAAAGAAAAACGTTCATTAATTCTAAAATTCTTCCTGTTTGTAATAAAATTATTTTCTTCGTAAGTATTACAAAATGTTACTTGATGTACTATTGAAATATCAAACAGTTCTGCTACCTGATACAAATTTTCTTGAATGTATAGTTTCATTTAAAACATTGAAATAAAATGAACTATTGAATGGCGCTTTATCGTACATTTACGTTCAATTCCTATTTCTTCTACAACACTATTTATTCCTCATCACATGTTCATCCTACACAACTCAAAATTGCCCTCAGATCTCCCATTCGCACACGCCAGCACCCGAAATTCCCTTCACACGAAGCCCCGCCGCGAGTGAAATTCCGTGAACAAAGCTTTCGCGACGTGCTTATTACAGATCACCGCCGCGCTATAAACGTAAATCACCTCGCGCGCGCCCTCACGCGACGCCAGCGCGGGAACGCATGACGCAGCGCCCTCCGCCCGACACGCGGCGACGCCACGCAGCGCGGCGCGCGAAGGCACACGCCCAGGGGTGGGCGCGCCCGCGCAGCCCGCAACGGCCCTTACGGTCAGATACTAGTGGGAATGGGCGGCTTACCTAAACACTTCCTCCTTTTAGGTTATTACTAAACAATTATTCATATTGTTTAAGTACATGACATAATTGAAACATTTAAAAGAAGTAGTGCAACGCGGGAAGGCTCACTGAGGTGTAGGCTGCAATGGGCCCCTACGCTCAGATACTAGTGGGAATGGGCGGCTTACCTAAACACTGCCTCCTTTTAGGTTATTACTAAACAATTATTCATATTGTTTAAGTACATGACATAATTGAAACATTTAAAAGAAGTAGTGCAACGCGGGAAGGCTCACTGAGGTGTAGGCCGCAATGGGCCCCTACGCTCAGATACTAGTGCGAATGGGCGGCTTACCTAAACACTTCCTCCTCTTAGGTTATTTACTAAACAATTATTCATATTGTTTAAGTACATTACATAATTAAAACATTTAAAAGAAGAAGTGCAACGCGGGAAGGCTCACTGAGGTGTAGGCCGCAATGGGCCCCTACGCTCAGATACTAGTGGGAATGTGTGGCTTACCTAAACACTCAGTCCTTTTAGGTTATTACTAAACAATTATTCATATTGTTTAAGTACATGACATAATTGAAACATTTAAAAGAAGTAGTGCAACGCGGGAAGGCTCACTGAGGTGTAGGCTGCAATGGGCCCCTACGCTCAGATACTAGTGGGAATGGGCGGCTTACCTAAACACTGCCTCCTTTTAGGTTATTACTAAACAATTATTCATATTGTTTAAGTACATGACATAATTGAAACATTTAAAAGAAGTAGTGCAACGCGGGAAGGCTCACTGAGGTGTAGGCCGCAATGGGCCCCTACGCTCAGAACAGGATGGTCACTCATTTCAAGGAACATATTTTTCTTTCCTGCTTTCTGTTTTGCATTTTTTTATCTTTCTCACCCATTCGAAGATTCGTAAGAAGAGAAAGGTATGTAATCGTCCACCAAAAAACTGCGGCCGTGCTTTCTCAAAACCATTTTTCCGAATTTTATCAAAAAATCACAATTTTTTATCAACCTTTGTTCTCGGATAGCGTCAATAATGCTCAAGAGAATGGTGTAGATCTCATGTTCGTTGAAATCTCAGATTTTTGAAAATGTTAAAGTGCAATTTGTTCACTTTTTCCAATATTACTATACCAATATTTCAAAACACGTGCAACGCGGGAAGGCTCACTGAGGTGTAGGCCGCAATGGGCCTCTACGCTCAGATACTGGTGGGTGTGTGGCTTACCTAAACACTTCCTCCTCTTAGGTCTAATAAATTTCTTCAATTTTAAAAGTTTCAGTGGTTTTGATGGAAAAACGAAACAACACCAATTTTGTAAATATGCTTTATTCTATTCGAGAAAAAAATTGCAGTCATTTTACCGAAAAGTTTGAAAATGTCACAAGACATTCATGTAAAGTAATCCTAAAATTAAAATATCTTAATGATCTGCAGAACCGCACGTCGTAAATCTTGCTCCTCACGTATTTAGCAAGTTTGAGCTAAAAGGGTGTAATCTTGCCGAGTTATGCGTATCACCATTCGTAAATCCACCCATCTATACAGACATCTCGAATTTCGGGGTTTTTACGTACCTCCTCGCCCCCTGCAACAAACTTAATCTTTCGTGGTGCAGCACTAATAGACCTTAATACTGACGTGTGTGCAAAATTACAGCTCAAAAGAACATTAAACATGAATTTTACGATGGAAAACATGAGATTGTATTGTTGAGATGATAATTTTCCTTCTTATACAATTGTTCAAGGAGAAAATGTAAAAATCTAAAAATCTCATCAAGTTACCAGTTTTATTAGAAAATTATGAAAAATCGATAATAAAATTGTTGAAAAAAATCAGAAAAAATCCTCTAGATTTACTAAATAAGAAAATATGATACATTTGTAGATTATTTTGAAATACAGTTAAGTATTTCAGTAAAATATTTTATTAACAATTTCCTTACAAGGTTTATATATATTTTATGACTTTCCAATATTTTCTGATTTTTTTTTAGAGTGCGGAGCCTTCAATAGACGGGGGATTTTATGCAACTGTTTATTTTCTTTTTAGGTAAATCCGGCTCTGCATGACATCAACTCCCCATGTACAACTTGTTCATAAAGTTTTGTATAATTGATTTCTTATGATAATAACAATTGTAATTCATCGTCTTAGTACATTTATTTTTGAACGGCACTGAACAACTTCATTTTCGTCTTCATATCTTTTTCTCTTCTTCTAAACCTTGCATAACATTCTTTCGGATAATTTTCATAAATATAATCTTGATCCATTGAAATTACCTTGCGGGCTAGATTTCGAAGAATATTTGTTGGATCATCTACCAAAACTAATTTGTGTAACTAAAATATCACCTCATCATACAATTTATTTACATTGTGTGTAATGCTGCTACTTCTAATTACAGACTTGATAATCTTGATCTGCTTAATCTTCATCAGATAACTATTCATCTGTTTAATGTTCATCAGGTTATTCATTAAAACAAAATATTACATTTAAATATATAGATCTTTGTTCCAGAAACTTAAAAAAAGATTTTGTTTGGCATCGTACCTGACACCTTGTAATTCGCGATATAGCCCTGATTAACGCATTTCTAAGAATAATAAATTATGGATTTACTTTCAAAATAAGTGAATGTGTCCACTTTTTACAATGGTGAGAAATAGAAAGGAATGACACTCGAAATCGTAACATAGTATCATCTAAATCGCCATTCATTAACTCATAATATCCTGAAACTTATTTTTAACATTTGTATCTCAAAACAAAAGTCTTACTAAGATGTGTTAGATAATTTCGTAGGTGTTTGTTTCGCAGAACGATAACAGAATACTGAATATTAGTTTAGTCAATATGGGAATTCTCCAAAGAGCGAAAAAATAGAAACTTAATACTATTTAAGAGCACACGTCAGTAAAATACATAAAACGTGACCTCTTGAATTTTTTCAAACTCTTTCTAAATATATTACACTTACATAGCAATAAACATTCCAAGCATAAAATGTCTACAGTTACAAGAAACAGCATTACACACAACATAAATAAATTGTATGATACTTCAGTTATACAGACTACTTTTGGTGGTGGTCCCAACACATATGCTTCGGTAAATTTGTAGACATAATATTCGTAATTCGTACCCATTCGCAACGTTCTTGTAACAACAGTATTTGTAACGTATTCGTAATTCGGTTGACACGTTAGTTCACAAAGAGGAGAACTTGAAAGGTGAATTAACCTTGTTCATGGCTCTGACAAACTCTTGGAACTCAATGGAATGTATTTCGTTTTTATTGAGAGAGGCTCTTGTATAATTAACGATTATGTATCAAGTGTAGCAATGCTGCCACAGAAATTCATCAGATCTTTCCAATCATTGCAAGTGCGCCCTCTGCGCGGCAGAGGCGTCGTCAAGCGTGAAGGTTCGCCACCCCTGAGACAGGAGAATAGCGAAGCGCGAAGCGAAGGCGCGAGGGAGGGGGAAGGAGGGGGAGGGGCGGGCAGAGCGGCGCGCGGAGGCAGCATCCGGCGCCGGAAGGTTTGCGTAACAGTTTGGCTTCAATTTGGCTGCGGGGCAAGACAATGGGGTTAGGAAGCTGCACCCTCAATTTACTACATAATTTACTGCTCGACGCCCGCCGCACTCGCTGCCGCGCACAACTCCCTCGCCCGCTCGCTTGCTCGCTCGCTCGCTCGCTCGCCCGCTCGCTTACCCGCTCATCCGCTGACCCGCTCGCTTGCTCGCGCCTGCGTTCGCCAACAACAGAATTGAAGGACGGAAGGGGTTGGTGAGTGCTGGTCCACTTGCGCGTCTGAATCCAGACGCATCCAATCACGCCTAACAACCCCTTGCAGAGGACGGTTTTCGTTCACCGCCGGGAACCCCGACTCGGCTCCTCTCTGCTACCTAACGCTACCGTGGCTCGCTGCATGAAGGAGCGAAATGGTCTTGTTATTTTAGAACTTTTTAATTTTTTATGTAAGCCATAAGGTGGACTCGTACTAATTTCCCGTCGTGCGATTCCGGGTTGGATTCCCGATCGGGACAAAATAAATTAGCAGCTTTCGTTTTAAATCGTCTCAGTTTCTGTCGCTGTGTGACGAAGAAAAGATCAGGCAAGGGAAGTTTGCTATTTACGGTAAAAAGAATACGTAATGTTCGCCTCATGTCTCTCCTACCTCCCCAAGCGTAGGAATTAAATTGGGCACTGTTAGCTGGCCAACAAAGTTGAACAATCTACCGAAATAGCCAAATACTTACATTGATACATATTTTTTAATGTAATTTTCCAATTGCCTCTTTTTGGCTTGTAATTAGGACGGACCCAGCTAAATGACGCACATATGCATTTATTTGTTTATTATTTTCGTGTTTATTACAAAAAGACTCATTTTTGTTGTTTCTGCCTGCGTTTGCCGACAAGTGAACAGAAGAGGCGAGGTTTGGGTTAGAGGAACTGAGAAGGAACAGGGCCACACCGCAACGGCTCGTTCACTTGCGCGGATAAATCCATTATACAATGGCATCTAATAACCCATTTCAGCTATCCTCGTTCTCAATCAACTTCACGTTCGCGTACGCGAGTCTGATCCATGAAATCTCATTCGCTCCCTCCGACGAATGAACTATCTCGTGGACAAATGCAGACGCATTTGATAATGCAAGTTTGTTTGTTTTTTCAAATTTAATTTATGATTTTTTGTAATAAACTTCTCGACACAATATCTGAGTGGTTAGCCCATTCACTTTCAAACACACAAAAATTAGAGAAACAGTTTTGTAATAACCCTCTCTGCAGGTAATACTCGCCGCTCACCATACACTCATCCGCCTTTTATCCCCCGCACACCCACTTCGTTTCCATCCATCACTCACGCTCGTCTCACCCATCACTAACTCGCCTCTCACTACGTACACACACACATGCCGCTCACCCACGTCTCAGCCGGAGTTAACTGTACGCTCATCAGTTTCTCTCCCGCCATTTCCCTGCTATTCATCACTAACACCCTCCGTTCACCCGCCAATTACCTGCCACCTACTCGCACTACCATCATCCTCACTCACCCTCCTCTCCCCAGCCTATTACCCTCTGTTCACCCACCACTCACCCAGCTCTGTATACTCAGTGCATTCACTACGTACTCACTCACTACCTACCCACCGCTGACCAAATGCTCCTCCTACGCACTTTAAAATGAACCACATGGAGAGCTCTCATCCACTAAAATCTAAAACATTCCATGAAAGCCTAGGCTTCCGCGGCCGGAGTCAATACATCTACCTGAATTTCGCTCTGAGGAAGATTTCAGTACCACGGCCGAAACGTAGGCAACTGTGCCTAGGTCGCGGCGTCTCCCGGACAGTCAAGTATATGTATGGACATCCCATCGCATTTAAGAACCTATCTAAGGCAATCTCGATAATGGTTGAGTATGATGGAAGACATGAGATATTTTCTACGTTTATTAAAAGTGCAATTATGTTATACATTTTATGTTAAACTACTGATAGTGTACATCTACAGGAAAATCGGATAAGTAAGAAGTAGTGCTGTTCCAAGATAGTGATAACTAAGGTCTAATAAATGAGTGGGTTTCAAACAAGAGAGGGCGTGATTTGACGAAAATCTACAAGCACTTGGGAACCTTTTTACGAATGAATATATATTTTTAAAATCTCAAGTACTTGGGTTTAGAAATAATTTTGAACATTCTAGTCAATCAAATTTCGTAATTTTTGCTTTTAAAAATTTCAGTGAGCCTCATATGTGTAATTCCTTGCTATTATTAACAAGTTTTGAAGTAAAATCTCTAAAGTTTAATAATATAAAAATAATACATTCACCTTTTATGTGCCATCATTAGTTCATTGCGTCGTTTGGAAGACCTATATTCCATTCGGTTTGCTGTGTAAGTGGTTTAATTTTTAAAGTTGCAAAAGATCTATCGAAAGAAATGAACATCAGTTGCAAAAGATCTATCAAAAGAACTAATCAGCTGGTCCTGATTATTCTCTGTGAATTACTAGGATTCCTTAAGTCAGTTTCGCCATTCATTCTTTTTCACCTGAATTTTTATTTTCTGTTCTCTTCAATTTTGCGTCATTCTTGCAGGACTTTGGTACTTGTAATGTGTTTCATGAAGGCGAAAAGAAGCTTATCGGATTTTTTTTACTTTCTCTGCCATTTTCATATATTCAAGAGTAGCAACATTAAGCAGAATTTAGCGATCATTAGGATTTAAATGCCTGGTTGTCTTTTGTTTTAATTTCTACCATTCAGATTAATTAGTGTACATTTTAAGCAATACGAGAATTAACTGCTGAAATGTAAGAATTTGCACTGGATTAGTCCAAACGGCAATGGAGTAGACTACCCAGAGAAATGTGTGTGGTGTGGTGGACAAATGCACAGCCGCTCTTGGGTGAAGGGAGCGAGGAGTTATGAAAGAAGTTACGCGAATGAAAAGAGTGAGATGAAATAGAAAAGAGATGCAATGAGTGGGAACCAGAGTATAGTTTGAGGATGGATGAGAGAAGTGGAAGAGAAGAAAATGTATGTATGATAGGAGAGAGGGAAGGAAAGGAAAAGGCATCGAAGAGAAAAATACTAGGATAGAAGAGAGTTACAGATAGGAAGATTTAGAAATCTGTATTAGTAATCTCCGTATTACAATCTGTATTAGAAATAGGGATCTACTGTATGCATGAGAGTGAGATGGGGGGAGAGAGATAATGAAGGATAGTTATTGAGGAAAGGCGAGACTGCGAAAGAGGGTGGAAGATGCAAAATGAGATAAAGGATAAAGAAATTAACAAAAATGGAATGAGATGTAGGAAGGGAGGCAGAGAGAGCGAGAGAGGTTAAGTACTAACAGAAGAAGGGTCACGCATTGCCTAAAGCGTCAGAGAGTGGTGGAGTACGACTCCCGCGGTCGTTGAAGGTGTTGAGTAGAAGCCCGCCGATTCTGAATCCCCGCTCTCGATCCTGCATCCCGGATGACCCACTCACACTGTACGGTGCTCGAACACCGCTCTCCACTTCGCGTTTTTTGCATTCGGTGTAACGGTGCATGTGCTCGTATCAGGATGTGTGTGTGTGTGTGTCTGTGTGTGTGTGTGTGCGCGCACGCGCTTCGAACACCAAATTATTATCTGGGTTAAATGGCACCCAAACGAATGCTTCAATGTATCTACTATGCGAACGCGTTTGGATAATACAGGTGTAGGGAGAACATGCATTCATGCTGTTAAATAATAGGCGAAAATTTGAAATAATAGAGGGCATAATATTAAGCTCCTTTCATTTAAATTCCAATATATGAAACGCTTCTTATTTTTGAATACTATTGTTCTTCAAGTTTTCTTCTCTACATTCAGTATTTTCAATGTTAATGATGACTTAATTATGCGTTATCATGTAAGCTATAATTAATTGATATTTCATACTTTTCTCAGTGAATCTTCATGAATTTTCTGTTTATACAGGTTTATTGTCATTATGATACATTACGAACAGCACTGAATAGTTTTTATACATCAAATGAACCTCTAGAGAGAAAATAATTATGTAAAGAGATGGGAACACAAAATTCAAATCTGCCACTGTTGCAAAGTTAACTACAAAGCGCCCAAAAGTTAAAATTCCGACAAACCTCAATAGAGGATTTTTCATCTGATCTATTCATCAGAATTACCAACATCGTTAAATTCCACCGTTTCCAGGTCTTCCTTACGGCCGCCTGTTCCTGTTCCGTTCTCTGCAACCATTTCTTCCATCGCGACGCCGTCTCGTGCATTGCAGCTTCCGCCTCCGGCCGCGGCGCGGCGCAGCGCTCACGCGGATAGATGTGGGAGCTCCCGGCGTTGTGCGACTCAGCGTTTTCAAATGCCACTCGCCCGGCGCCGCGCCGCCCCGCCCCGCCCCGCGCCGCCCCGCGCCGCCCCGCGCCGCCCCGCACCGCCCCCGCCCCCCGCCATTTCCGCAATGCCGCCCTCGTCTTCCCCCTCCCCTCCCCGCCCCTCCGCGCCAGCAGTCCTCCTTCGACGTCGTTCCCCTGCGCAGTTCACAGGCAGTAAAGCGCATCGCCCTGTCTGCCCTGCGCTGCCCCACATCCCCCTCCGCCAACGCTGCCTCCGCTTTCGTCATCGCTCTCTATTACCCTCTGCCGCCCCGGCGCCGCTGACATTGCCACCCACCGCCACCTCCTTCGCATCCACCATGGCCACCGCCACAACCACCAACCCCGCCCCCTCCACCGCTGCCGCCACCGCCTCCGCCTCTCCTGCACCTCCACCTCCATCTTCGCCTCCGCCTCCACTTCCGCCTCCGCCTCCACTTCCGCCTCCGCCTCCACTTCCGCCTCTGCCTTCACTTCCTCCACCACTTCTACATCCACTTCCGCCTCCACTTCCGCCTCCACTTCCGCCTCCACTTTCGCTTCCTCTTCCGCATCCACTTCCACCTCCACTTCCGCCCCCACTTCCGCCTCCACTTCCGCCTCCACTTCCGCCTCCACTTCCGCCTCCACTTCCGCCTCCACTTCCGCCTCCACTTCCGCCTCCACTTCCGCCTCCACTTCCATCTCTGCATCTACTTCCTTCTCCGACTCCACTTCCGCCTCCGCCTCCACTTACGCCTCCGCCTCCACTTACGTCTCCGCCTCCGCCTCCACTTACTCCGCCTCTACATCCACCTCCACCTCCGCCATGACCACCGCAACGGCCGCCGCCTCCTCTTCTGCCTCCGCATCCACCAACGCCACCCGCACCGGCACCACCACCACCTCCACCTCCTCCGCTGCCTCCGTCCCCGTCTGCGACTCCTTCTCTTCCATCTTCACCACCACAGCCACTGCCATCCCTACTGCTGCTGCCGCCACAGTCCGCGCCACTACCAGCGCCGCCCTCCTGGCTGCCGCCAGCGCTCTTGCCGGTGGCGCCTGTTTTCCTCCCGATCGTAAGACTCCCTGCGGCCCCGCCCTCGCCTCGAGCCCCGCCGCGCCGAAAGCGTAATCGATGCCCACTTCCGAGCCGATTGCCTCCGCGAGGCGCAGGAATGCCGCGTGAATCGCGCAGGAGGCTGGTGACCCCTTTCTGTTTGTCAGCGTCGGGCGAAATGAAGTTATCTGCTCGTACACTGTTGTAATTCACGTCAGATGTAAACTTAACGTCTTCTATCATTTAATTTCAACAACATGCCACAAACATAACACCTTTTTCCAAATTACCCAGTAAAGTAAATTCAGGAATGAAATTGATATTTAAACATATTTGGAGTATCTTAACTGAATCTCAGCATTAATGTAGGTGATAACTTCGTTCAAACATCGTATACATTTCCTCATGAAGTTGATATACATATTACAATGTTTTATTATCAGCATCTTTAGAAGCTTTTAGATAATTGTTATACGCAGGTTATTGAAGCTATTGAAAGAAAAATTAATATTAAAATTCCATTAATTAGTACAGAAATCTATTCAAAAATCCCAATTATTCACTACTTTTTGGAAACTAATTTGTTCAGTATTGTGAAAATAAAGTGTAATTCTTCTTTGAAATTTTTGTGAAAATGGCATCTTATGAATTCTGAGTAATTGAAGATGAAAATATTTGTAAATCAAGATCTGTTTGTTCACAATTTTTCTTGATGTTGAGAAATGCAAGTTAAAAATTAAAGAAAAGCATTTCACATCTGAAGTTTTACTTTTATTTTACTCCACTACTCAAAAGTGTTTTCTCCATTTATTTAACAAAATATTACCGTTCCCTCAAGTTATTGTAGGAGCATTTACTTCTCGTGTTTTTATTCATTACTTTAAAGTAATATTATTTGTAATTCCTTTACAACTGACTGAATATACTAATTAGGAAAACGTTTGAACATGTAACTGCAAATAGATACGTCCGCGTAGCGCGAAATTCTGGCAACTCATTTTGCCAGCACATTCACACCCAATGACTCCATAAAAAATGCCAAACACGATGAAATTTTAAAATTTTCAAACGCTCCTCTTTACAACGTTCCTCACAGAATTAAATTCATTTCTCCTAATGAAATTAAACTGATAATAAAAAAAATGCCAAACAAAAAATCTCCAGGACACGACCGAATTAATACTGCAATCCTCAAAAGATTACCGAACAATGCCATCGCATTTTTAAATAATATATACAACTCCATACTAAGAACAGGTTATTATCCCCAAACATGGAAACATTCAATAATACATCCAATAGCAAAACCAAATAAAAACCAATCACGTGCAGAAAATTACAGACCAATCAGTCTTTTACCCACAATGTCAAAAATCTTAGAAAAATTAATTCTTGTCAGATTAAACAAACATATAAATAAAACGAACGCAATTCCACCTCATCAGTTCGGTTTCATATCCCACCACTCAACGACGCACCAGCTTCTGAGGCTAACTGAACACATCCACTCTGCTTTTCAAAAGGGATATCACACAACCACTGTATTTCTAGATGTGTCACAAGCATTTGACAGGATATGGCACCCAGCCCTTTACTTCAAACTAGTCGAAATTGGTACACCAAAGTATTTAATTCAACTCATCAAAAATTTCATAGCCGACAGAACCTTCTCAGTTGCAGTTGAAGGTCACCATTCTAACCCCAGACAAATTGCCGCTGGGGTCCCCCAAGGTTCGCCGCTATCCCCAACCTTGTTTAATCTCTACACTGCAGACATTCCTACTTCCCATCAAATAAATACCGCCCAATTCGCCGATGACACTGCCTTATACATCTCCGGCACTTCACTACAAACTCATCAATTCCAGCTCCAACAGCATCTAAATCTAATAACAAATTGGGCAAATAACTGGAAAATCAAATTAAATCCCTCAAAATCAGCAGCAAAAATCTTCTCATTGAAAACCTTTGCACATCCATCCCCACTACTCATAAATAATAACGCTATAAATTGGACCCCAATCACGAAAACAATAAAATATCTTGGATTAAATTTAGACACTAAACTCAATTGGAAACAACACGTTGAAATAAAAGCACAACAGGCAAAAACCAAATTAATACAATTAAGACCTTTACTAAACTCATACAACCATCTCTCACTGTCAAATGCACTAACACTATACAAATCATTCATTCGCCCAACATTATTATACGCATGTCCGATCTGGACCAATGTCGCCAAAACCAATCTCAACAAAATGCAAATATTTCAAAACAAATATTTAAGATTAATAACAAGAGCTCCATGGTTTATTAGCAATAAACAACTACATCATGATTTAAACATAAATGAAATAACTCACCAAATAGCATACCTATCAAACAACTTTTACTCTAATTTACCCTTCATAAAGGCATCAACTCACTACAGACTCGGAAAAGATCCCAGATACAAAACCAGAATAAAGAACAGATTCCCGCTCCATTCTTTCCTCCAGATATTTTCAAATATTGATTAATTCTGTTGAGGTGCTGTTTGTTTCCTCTCCCTATTAAAGTTTGTTATGTACAATTTTAAACTAGATTAGTTGATTAGATTAAGTTGTCTAGATTAAGTTGATTAGATTAAGTTGTTTAGATTAAGTCACCATACAATTGCAAAGTTTCACTTGTAAACTGAACATTGTAATTTCAACTAAACAATAAATAAATTATAAAATAAAAGATACGTCCGCGTATGTATTTCACAAAACCTCAAGTATTCATCAAAAATTGCATCAAATGTTTCTAATTAATTACTTTGGTATTTTGTTAAATGCACGGAAAAAGAAAAACCTATTGAATGAGAAAAATATTTTCACAGAAAAATGTGTGATTTCAAGGAGGCACGCGTATTGTAAGATTTTGGGAAGTAAAAATTTACAGTTAGTAGTACATTTGTCTTCTCAACAACGCATCAATCTTTTTTTTGTAAGTAATAACAACATTTTCGTCTTAGATCGTAACCCTGTAAAGCTTCAAATGAGTACAATTATAAAAATGTGTTTTTAACATCCTGTTAACGAAGGGTTAAAATCATGTACTGAAATTAAAAATATACAATATGTTCACAAATGTTTATTAAAAAACTAAAGGAGTGGAGTGCAATAGTGTATGTTTTCATTATAATTTTTCCAAACAATGATTCCTCAATGAAAGGTGAAGAAATTGTGTTTCTAGAAATACTTTCTAAAACTATTAAATACTACATTTAACATATCTTATATGACAGACACTAAATTTGCTGAAAAGAATGACTGTTTATGGTAGAGTATACTATCATGAATAGAACGTTGCTTCATACCATTCCTGAGGATAAGATGCGTTTTATAAGCCCCCAATTGATATAGTCAACCACGTCATCCCAGCGTAATCTCCGTTACAGGGAGGCTTTTACCTGGGGCAGACAAGTAAAATGCTCATGTATATCCGCCGGCGGATTATGCGGGCTCTCTCTTTATCCAGCGGCGCGCGGGCGCAGGCGAGTCAAGCCAGCGCCACAGCCACTCGGACGCCCTCCAGCTGCGCTCGCAAACCGCCAGCCACCGCCACCTCCTTCGCCTCCGCCATGGCCACCGCCACAACCACCGCCACCGCAACCGTCCCCACCCCCACCACCGCCCCCTCCACCGCCACCGCCACCGCCTCCGCCACCACCACGACCTCCGCCACCACCTCCGCCTCCGCCTCCGCCTCCACCTCCAACCTCCACCTCCACCTCCGCCTCCACCTCCACCTCCACCTCCGCCTCCACCTCTCTTGCACCTCTACCTTTACCTCCGCCTCCGCTTCCGCCTCCGCCTCCACTTCCACCTCCGCCTCCGCTTCCGCCTCCACTTCCACCTCCGCCTCCACTTCCGCCTCCGCCTCCACTTCCGCCTCCGCCTTCACATTCATCTCCGCCTTCGCCCCTACCGCCACCTCCACCTCCGCCATGATCACCGCTACCGCCTCCGCCTCCACCTGTGCAACCGCCAGTCGCAGGGCACGGCAGGCGACACTCATTGTGGCAGGAGGCAATGAATAGTGTTGTTAACTAAATGAAGAAAATTGAAAATTTCAATTAGAACAATTTATTCATCCAGAATCCAAAAAATCACAAATCCGAAATACAATAGGTGTCTCATCCTCCAGAAGATGAAATCAATGCAAAAAAGGGGTGTGTTCGTAGATCGTTGTACAAGTTTGATGGCCTAGCGTATTTAGTTATCTTCCAATCGCGGGCGTACTCCAAAATAGCATCAACTCGATACTGAGTCTCGACTGACCTGTAGTGTGCCGCGACCCGCGTATATAGTGAAGCGGTGGAGGGGCGGGCGCTGCTGTCCCCTCCTGGATGAAGGAGGAGTTGCCGTGTTGTCGGCCACATTCAGCGAGCTGTGATCTGAGGCTCGCTGATTAGCCCTCTAGGGCGGTAGGCGGCGTGGACCTGGCGCTCGAAGCGACGTTTGGTGCTACTCCGAGCCTGAGGCGCCGTGGTGGTTCGTGGCACCGCGCGGCGGATGCCAGAGAAAGTGACGGGGCGTAGCGAGGCGGCACAGTTTGTGGCAGGGTGACACAGAGCGTGTTGAGGAGTCACGGTTCGTGGTGGAGTGTCCCTGGTTGGCGAGGCGTCACGTGTGTGGCGGGGGACACGGAGCATTGTAGATTGTCGGTGAGCGTAGCGAGCATGATTGGGCGTTACCGAACGTCAATGCATGAAGCAACGTCAAGGAGTTGGCGTGGCTGGTCATCACAAATGGACGCGGAACGAAACGTGGCGTCACATACCGTGTTGAGGAGTCACGGTACGTGGTGGAGTGTCACGGTGGTTGGTGAGGTGTCACGGTATGTAGGGTCAAGGAACGTGACAGAGTGTCATGGCGTCTTCCTTTGTAGCGAGGTGGCAAGGAGCTTGGTGGGTGGTCGAGGAGCATGACAGCGTCACGGAATGTTGATGTGTGAAGTGTCACGGAACGAGGCGGTCCAAGGAGCGTGGTGGGGCAAGGAGCGTGGCGGGTCAAGGAGCGTGGCAAAGGAGCGTGGCGGAGCATTATGGAGCGTGACGTGGCGGGTCATGTTGTCTGAGAGTGTGGCGGGTTAAGGAGCGTCGCTGGTCATCATGGAACGAGGCTGACCAAGGAGAGCGGCGGGTAAAGGAGCGTGGCGGAGCATTATGGAGCGTGACGTGGCGGGTCATGTTGTCTGAGAGTGTGGCGGGTTAAGGAGCGTCGCTGGTCATCATGGAACGAGGCTGACCAAGGAGAGCGGCGGGTAAAGGAGCGTGGCGGAGCATTATGGAGCGTGACGTGGCGGGTCATGTTGTCTGAGAGTGTGGCGGGTTAAGGAGCGTCGCTGGTCATCATGGAACGAGGCTGACCAAGGAGAGCGGCGGGTAAAGGAGCGTGGCGGAGCATTATGGAGCGTGACGTGGCGGGTCATGTTGTCTGAGAGTTTGGCCGGTTAAGAAGCGGGGCGGGTCGTCTCAGTGGAAAGTGAGGCGGGGCGCGTCTCTGCGTCCGCGAACTCGACGCTGCGTCGTAGGCAATGGTGGCAGCGGGGCCGCGGCGAAGAGGCGGTTCAACGCGCGTCGCCGTTTACTTTGATAACGTAATCCCTCTAAATGTTTAATCGCGCGGATCGCAAGATTCTAGGCTTCTCCGGCCGCCCTTCCCCCTTCCTGGACCTAGTCGCTGAAGTTAAACCCCGTCCGCCTTCCGCCCTTTGCGGGTCGCCGCGACGGACACTCGCCTCCCCTCGCCCACTCTCGCCGCTCCTGCTGTCCCGCTCGCCGCTCGCCCGCTCCGCTACTGTCCCCGCGCCGACGTAAGCCGCTGCAAATAAACGCGGCTTTCCAGGAATCCCTTAAATCATTTAGTTCGCAAAACGGCCACCAGAGGCGCCACCGGCGGCTTACACGTCCGCTCCGATGCGGATGAAACTCCTCGGACTTGGGGGAGGGGAGGGGAGGGGGGGAGGAGAAAGAGAAGGTCCGAGCGCGGGGCTTCGAAGGGCAAGCGTGAATGGCAGGGATATCCTCTCCGACAGTTAATTCCATTGTAAAATGAAAAGCGATGTTCTAAAGAAAAAGTGAAAGCTGTCTTCGAAAACTAATGGGAATATTTTGTCAAATAATCCTTAAATTTTGTGTTGATTATGGTTCATTAAATATTTTTTTATCAGAGGTACATAATACTTTTGAAACATACAAGTTATTAATAGCAATATTTTGAACTAAGTGTAGTGTCAGTGACAGTCCTACAAACATAACGATCCAAACGTTACGTCACACACTGATTTTAAGTTTTTTATGGTAATTAAATAAATATATAGTACATAAAGATATACATAGTACTCCATAAGTGAAAAGCCAGAGATTGTTTTCTTTTCACAAAATTCAAAAGACGTTATGTAATACAGCGGACTTAAAGTTTGATCACGTGCTGATGGCTGAGAAGTGTTAGTAGGAGAAAAATTGCAAAATTACAATATTAGGCAACCGTTACAAATAATACAAGAAAGAATGTACTGGTGTAGCATAACTAGTTTAGTGATGTGAAAAAATATGTATAGAAAATAATAGTAAAAATGAGATTAAGAGAGTGACATTATAGCCGGCATACTTTTTCCGGCTCGAAGTAAATAGTTCCGCTTTGTTCTAAAACAGTCTTTCCTCAAAATAATAATTTCTTACACGTCATTTTTGGGACTTAACAAACAACAATTCAGAAAAGGTTATAATAACTAAATTGTTCATAATGTCCACTATAATATTTCATTGAATGAGTATAAAATGTAATCAAATTATCTACACAGGAAAAAGAAGGAAAACATTTTTCATAGATTATAAGTAAGGTCATCATGCCATTAACTCTGCAGAAACGCTCTGGCATTAGCTTAACATGCTCATACTAAGGTAATTTCTGGAATGCGCCTCTTGAATTACCCTCCCTCAGTATGTAACTCAAGAGGCGCATTCCAGATATGGAACGGAAGATCTGGAGAGTTTCCACACTCCAGATTTTCCGTTTCATATCACCACTCTTTTGACGCCACCCCATTCCTTAACATGGATCAACCCGTGTACTCGATCCCAGCCAACCCCCAAACTCTTCTGGCTTGAAAAACCGCGGCCTCTAATTCCCCACCCTTTTGCATGAGAGATCCGCCCCCCCCCAGCTCAACATTCAAACTTGATCCTCCTGGCCCATGCGGCCTCGTGCTGAGTACGGGAGGCTTAATGACGGGCGTAATTCGCGCCGCAGGCAGGTGGCATCACCGCCCTGTCCCAACGCTCTCCCGCCAGAATCGTCGCCTTTACCACTGCCATCCCTCTGCCCATTGTCACCAATGGTCGTATCACCACCTTCAACACCGCCTAGGTCCCAAACGTGTCTCACTCCCGGCATTGCCCTATCTAAGGACCCTTCCACTAATTCTTCCCCAATCCCCGACATTGCCTTTGCATCTAGCTCAAACACCTCTACGATCTCGACTTTAAATTCATATTTATTTTTTTTATTTAGATGTACGTAGTTCAGTTACATTTTACTTTTTCATATGTATTGATGGCTTACAGCTATTCTAATTTCTTAATCTAAAAATCTCACACTAACTAAGGGAAGGGGTAGGGAGCTACAATGTGCACCTTCTGTTAACAATTACTTGAAAATATAGTTAGGAAGGCGTTAAAAGGTAACGGTTTTTATACGTGTTGGCGTAGAGTCTCTCAGGGGAGGGTGTACTAGATGGGGTGTGGTATCGAGTTGATATTTTAATAAAAGGTATTGGAGATATGGGCTATGTGTTTGGTCATGGAAGTCATATTCAGTTCTTTGTGTATTTGTTTATTGGATATGCTCCCGACACTACTCCTTTCCGTCTTCTTCACCTCTCCGCCATTCTGAGAACTGATACGGCTGAGATTAGCTAAGAGACAGCATTTTCACTTGTTCTGCAGCGACTCCGATCGTAAGTCCTAGGGTTCGAGTCCCGACGACAGCGTATTTTCGATTCTAGCTCTATAGCTAGGTCGAATTCAGACGTAGTCTGGAGGAAAATTCTAGCGGCCGGCTGCTCTGATCGGTAGTTGTCCGTGGTTTCTCCGATCAACACCAGGCGAATGCCGGAGCAGTACCCTACCAAACGGATCATCGACCGCGCGTAGTCTTTTCTTCCTCTTCCTTGTCCTATCCTCTCCTCTTACACAGACACACTTACACTATCATGCACTACAGTATCACACACGTCTGAAGCTTAGAGCTTGTCCCGGCTGAGATGATGCCGCCTGAGAGAGATACCTTGATTGGAAAATTCCCCGCAAGCCCACATGTAGATTGACGTCATATCTCACCATTCAACGGGGGCAGGAACACCGCCACCTCCGGTGAGAAACATTCACTTCATTAATGGGTCTAAGGACCACAGTAGTTGACGTGCCCGGAAATATCAATCAATCAATCAATTTGAGATCTGATATTTCGAACTGACCCCTGTCATTATTATTATTATTATTATTATTATTATTATTATTATTATTATTATTATTATTATTATTATTATTATTATTATTATTATCGTTATTATTATTATTATTATTATCGTTATTATTATTATTATTATTATTATTATTATTATCATTATCATCATTAACATTCTGGCTCAATCTTGATTTCATCCCTCACTTCATCACTCATATTGACTCGGTACTATTTCCTCGTTCGCTTCCCCAAATGAGATAACCATCACTAGCGCCATGTCCTCCACGGCCACTGCTAGCGCTGCCGCGGTTACAAAGAGAGTTCCTAACGAAGCGCATTCGTCGAAATGAAATTTTCGCGCCACACCGCGCCACTCCGCGCCTCTGTTGGTCCTCCGCGCTTCCTGGCAGCACAAAGCATCGCACGCTTCACTAAACCCTCCACGACAGCTCCTTTGCAGGTAGAAATTCATTATTCCAGCGTAATGTTTTATACTGCCCAGATTCCGGCCAACGTTAAGTTTCGGGTTCATTCAGAGGGAAATGTTCCGGTGAATGTTGATGGTTTTTGGGTGTGAGGTCGCGGCAGTTCCGCTCTGAAACTGCTGCTTCTGAGAATTTTCATCTTTGATGTTTCTTCGTTCACTTTTAATTGTATGATTTTTTAAAGATATAATTAACGTATAGTTCCTTTCACGTTGTATTGAAAATATTATATGGTGGTTATATTTCTACATGGAGTAAAGGAACTATAAACTAGATTCCCCTCGGTTACGGAAGCAATAGATTAATAATCGAAATAGAATATATATTTGATAACGTAGATATACACCCAGAGATTGTTGCGACTTCCAGTATTTATTATATGTTTAAAAACTTCAATCCGTTTTCATGCGTAGTCGCTTAAAGGACACTCTGGTGTTTGTAAGATATCCTAGATGCGTAAGATGCCACCTGATAGCATTTTGAAACCTATCTTTAGTTCTTGCCAATATACAAAACAGTTGTGCATTCGGATAAACACAGTAAATGCTGATCGTATTCTTCAAAAAAAGAACATTGCCGTATCTTTGTCTCTAATCTAAAAAAAATTATCTTCCTACAATTATTTGACGTCATTGATTGTGATTGAAACTAACATACTAATAAACTTTTAATTTTATGCCAATTCTTACGGACATATAGTACCACCCAACAAATCATCTGTGTAATGTTCTCAATTGTTTCGACTGAAGCGGTAGGCTCCACTGGAGGAGATATCAGAAAGAGGTGGAATTTCCGAAAGCTTCGTATAAGTTGGGACCGGATTTCAAGTATCAGCAATGCAGGAACACCGCCGTCTCTCAGGAACTAACATGTACTGCTCTTACGGGATTAATTACCTAAAACGTTGTCGGGCGCGGAAATAATAAATACGCCCTGACGCGAATCGTTCTAAACAGGTATCTCCCTTATTGCCAATGTATGTGTTTCTTACGAAAACTATCTGCTACAAATTCTGATAACCTTAAAATTTATTAAGTTTTTGTTTGATTTGATCTTAGAGAGAATTTGCTTCTAAATGCTTCACAGAAGAAAGAAGAAAAACGATTTGTTTTTGCGGATTATCTTCAATTCCAGGTCTGACCGCGGCACTAAGAGGCGAGAAGCGCATATCCGGCGGGGTTGATACGCAGCGTCGGCGGCTGCGCGGGCGCGGCGTTTATTCCGCCGGCCGTTAAGGGCCGCCGGGGCGACGGCGCGGAGGCGGCGTTGCGCGGCGGCCCTTAAGCGGAGGCGCGTCGCTGTAGCGGCCGTAGCCGCTGCCGTTTGCGCGGGCGCCGCCGGCCCTTAAACCCTTGCAAGCACCACCCAACAGCCGCGCGTCCGCTCGGGGCGCGTACTCCGAGATTTAACACCCCGCGGGGCCGCCCTCACGATGGCGTCCGCCCCGGCCGCAGATACACCGCCGGCGCCCGGGCGACGCCCATGCCACGCTCGCCCGCGCCCGCGCCCACGCACACACACGCGCCCGCGCCCACGCCCATGCCCACACCCAAGCCCGCGCCCACGCACACACCCGCGCCCGCACCCACGCCTATGCTCACACCCATGCCCGCGCCCACGGCAACGCCCGCGCCCACCCCAACGCCCACGCCAGCACCTGCGCCCACGCCTGCCCCCGATCCCCCGCCCACGCCCACGCTCGCGCCCGCGGCTACGCACCCCTCCCACGCAAGCACCCGCGCACGCGTTTACACCCGCGCCCACGCACACACCCACGCCCGCGCCCACGCCCATGCCCACACCCATGCCCGCGCCCACGGCAACGCCCGCGTCCACCCCAACGCCCACGCCAGCACCTGCGCCCACGCCTGCCCCCGAGCCCCCGCCCACGCCGATGCCCACACCCTCTCCCGAGCCCACAGCCACACCCGCGCCCCCCCAGCCTCTACGCCCACGCACACGCGCCCGCGCCCACGCCCATGCCCATGCCCACACCCACGCTCGCACCCACGGCCACTCCCGCGCCCTCGTCCACCCCAGCGCCCGCCTATGCCCACGCTCGAGCCCACGGCCACACCTGCGCCCACACCCGCGCCCACACCCGCGCCCACACCCGCGCCCACACCAGCGTCCGCGCTCACGCCTGTGCCCACGCCCGAGCTCACGGCCACACCTGCGCCCGCGCCCGCGCTCACGCCCGTGCTTACGGCCGCGCTCGTCCAAAGTAGTTGCCGATGCCCACATCTAACTCGCAGCCAGACTCTACGACAAATACAGAGGTTGAATAAAAAGTAATGAGAAATGTTTTTTCTCTGAAATGACTTTATTGATGGAGAAATTGACGTATACGCACTATCAATAGAATCATCTCCGTTAAAATGACCTTTTGCCAGATGTTAGGAAGGCATTGAGCACCATCTGCGCGTCTATTTCTGTTGATGTTCCCTATTGACCGTCTTATAGCATGAATAATTTATTATCTGATGTTGTACCGGATTCTTCACAGTGGTTCTTTCATTTTGCTGAAGAAAACATAATCACAGAGACATATATTGGGTGAGTAAGGTGAATGGTCCAAAATCTCCCATTGCCATTGGCCCAAGTGGGGTCGTCCTTTATGCGGGTTTTCCTTCGTATTATCTCTGCCTAATCTGAGCGCTTTAACCGATCGGGCGACAGTGTATGGCATCTCTGTATCACCACTTGCTTTACGCAGTCCCTGAAAACATTCTTGCTTACTCCAACCTCGTGCCTCTTCCATTTTAATCCACGACCGTTGCTCTACCTTTGTAAACACAATGTTAGGGCGCTTGCACTGCTGATATGAAGTAAACGATTTACACATTGCAGAAGACTGGCAGACTACTGTTCCCGCTCCCTACACCTAGTCGTCTAATAGTCCTTCCTTTAGTCACGACAGATGGCAGCACGCCGACTCACCGGCTTTAAGTTACAGCAATATTCTCATTACTTTTTATCTATATGTAGTTTTACTTTCACATATCTTATACATCGTCGTTGCGTCTGCAAAAATAGCCAAGTGAAGCATGTAAGAAAAAGCGCGGTTCATTGAAATTTTGGAAACGCGCGCCTTTATTCACATTCATTTTCCCTCACTAAATTCGCTTCACATGTCGTTTTCGATCAGATTTTATGGGATTCTGGTAACGAAAAAGTGATTTTTTCTTGATTCTATTTATAGTAATTACATTCTCATAGAAATCGTGCACTGAGAATTTACGTGTTTTGAGTGCTTGATATTGAAACCCCCTCGTTCCTCACTCCTATTTTTTTAATCTACATATTTAATAATATTTCTGTTTTTTGACGACCCCTGCCTATCTGATGTAATTGTTTACTATTTAAAAAGAACCATCTCTCTTACGCTTGGAGTAGTAATCGCTCATTTGTCTAAAAATAGTTTATATATGTCGTAAGTCGACAGACTTGCCTGTACGGGAATTCAATTTGTGAAATTAACGTAGGATTTTTTATTTGATTTGAACTACTTGAAAATAACACATTAGAGTTCCGAAATAAAATTTACCTTTTATAATTACAATGCAGTTCATTTTCGTAGCTCTACTGCTAACGCTACGAATACAACCCACAATACACATACCAACGAACTATAATAAATTACTTTCATTAAAATTATTTACAAACACATTCACCTAGCTTGGTCCCCCGTTCGAGATCAAATTTTAACTCAAGTCCGACATTCCGCAATTACCTTTTGAAACTTCACTCCCTACATTACTCCTACGTTCCCATGCTTCTATCCACTCTTTAACTACTATTTATGACTAATTCACACGCTTCTCAGCCAGAAAAATTTTGTCGCCATAATTCGCTGTCATTTTGCGTTTTTACCGTTACCGTAGTTGCGTACGTTCACTCATGCAAATAATATTACCCGCCTTTCAACTGTCTCTTTCCGTCCAAATGTTCTTTAATTTTGTATTTCCTTGCTAGGTTCTGCACATCATGTTAATGTGTCGTCCACCATGCTTCCTCCCATTGGCTGTCACTTGCTTCATTTATTATTATTTTTTCTTAAAAATCAGCCTTTTTTTATTTTATTGTGTTATTTATTAAGCGTGTAAATTATTAATCTAACCTATAGACTTACTTCTTCACTTCCATACGCTAGTCACTTTCTATTTGGGTTCCTTTATTTATTTCTTGCTAATCGCATCCATTTCAAAATTCGTGTTTGTTTGACTTTCCCGTAATAATGCTACAAATTTCTCATTTCTACCATTATTCTGTTAAAATTTATGATGAACCCAAAATATGGCCTGAACAAACCACCTTGGTATCGAAAGAGCGTTTTTTCTCCGGATGTTATCGGCCGTCAGTTCGACAATGAAGAACATGTCCTATTGAGAGTTTTGGCCAAGAAAATTAAAAATGTTTTTTCTCTCCTAAGATTTCTATAATGCTGTTATTTCTTTTGTATTTCTTAGAAAATAAGTTAAAATTTCTATTTCTGCTAGTATTTAAATTTGTGAGGAATAGTCATATATAAGTGTATTTTTTTCTAAGCTTAATACGTTTAATCATATGTGCACTTTTTCAAATACAAAACCCATTACAGAACTGATCCCGCAAACCAGAAAACAGATTTGAAGGGGCCTCATCTAAAAGACTAATAAATGAGTTCTTCATTTTAAAATCATCCATTAGTTCCCTTCCTGTTAATTTCGTCGACAGCATACAAGACATGAATTGTGAGATTGGGAGCGGTTCTCAGAAAATACCACGCCTAAATCCCGAACCCCGTTGCGTGGAACATTCCAAATTCATCAACGGAATAATTACTCAGCTGCCACGTAATAAAAACGCATTAAAGCTAAATCCCGCGATCCGGAATCAGGAATTCGTGGAGCTGAAATTCGCTCTCGCCAAGTCAGCGGAGGTTCAGACGAGACCTGTCTGCGAAAAGCCTGGCGGCCAAGGGACGTGACTGCGGGAAGCTTCCTGCACTGACGCTTCGCTCGTCTCCCCGCTTACGTTCCAAGCTCTTCGTAAAACTTTTATTATCCACCCTCATTACTGCGATTATCGTTTTCTTCGAAGAAATTAATTTTAGAATAGAAATGAATTTTAGTCATAAGTAGAGACAGGATTTTTATGTAATTACATATTTTTTTATCTATCTACTTACAGTTCTCAAATTTGTAAACTGGGCGAATCGGCCCTAACACAATTTTCAATTTCTTCGTTACATATTTTTACATATTTGGTACTATATTACATATTTCACATATTCTGGTATTTTCACAAAATAGTTTTTATTATATTAATTTTCTTCAATTTTATTACGTATTATTTTATGAAAATAATTTTTTTTTTAAAAAAATCGGCATTCTTCCTACATTATTACTGCGTGCTACCTGATCCAGGTACCCTATCGGAAGACGCGTGATGTTATCACAGTCCCGCGCATCTGCTTCACTTACCTCAGGAAAGGAAAGTGCGCGACAGGGACTGACCCGACTCATTTTATGTGTGAAAAGTATCACTCACGCCGCAATTCGTGATCTTTAACCTTAATTTTGGAGAAACATTGGCAATCGTTGACGTTTAACATTCAATGAGAGTGTTTCACTGGGCAATGATGTTTGCTGGTCGTAGATATCGCTAGTTTGTACGTCTTCCATTGCTAGTCTGGTTGCAAAACTACAGTCCTGAATAACAATAGATAAAGCTTTTACTACTGACGGGAAAGTATTATGGTGCAAAGTGTGCATTAGTTTATACTATCCAAATGATTTTAAGACGTTTGTATATTTTTAATATTTGTTTAGAACTTGTTTATGAATGTAATTTCGTATTATGTAAACGTTCGTTTCATAATTATTGTATTTTAATATTACATATTTTATCCGATCTAAAATATTCATTACATATTCTTACTGTTTTCATTACGTATTTATGTACATATTTCAACGTTTCATACTATATATTGTTTAGGTCTCTAGGCACAGGTTAGACGTCACTGGCATTATTACATTTGTACTGCTGCTTATAGACGAATGCTTATAAGCATATAAGCTTATAAGCAGTAAATAAATGTACTGAGCTACCGGTAGATGAATATCTTTGAAAATTTATAAGAAAAGATCGACACAAAACTCTGTAAGTGTGCTAATGATGGATAGAGAACCACTCCCAGTCCTGCATTCAGCAGATTTATGAAAATATTTCTTTGCAGATTTTAAACATAAAAAAACAGACTACTGCAAAACCTGTTATAGTTGCACATAGCTCGGAAACGATTAATAAAGGATCTTAATACCATTTCTTTTTTGCAAACGGACAAGTTTAGCGAAAACAGTTGATATCTTTGAAGAAACGTCTTTGAGAGAGACCGGTATTGGTCACGTGAGAATAAGTAGGGAAATGAGGCATCAGTGAAATCATGAGGGGGAACACGAGGGGCTAGAATTATATTTCTTGCTCGGTATTCTACATAATAAGACCATTTTTAATCTTCTATTTGTTTTTGGAGCTTCAGCTCTTCTGGCTACCCCCTATTCTTCAGTACGAGATATCTAAAACTTACAGAAACCCGAAATCAATGTAAAAGTAAATTGAAGAAAAAAGACAAAAAATATTTCCAGATATATAAAATGGACTGTTTGATTTTTGAGAAATTTAATCTCAACTTTTAGCAATATTAAAATGGTTCTCTCGAACTGCACCGGGTTCTATATTTGGTTCTGTTACTGTACAACGAATCGTTTACTTGATACAACGAATCGTTTGACTTGATAAAAACTAAACAATTGTAAAAATTTACGATTAAATAATTCATAATTTGTTTTTATCAACTGGTGAAGCATCTTGGACGAGTGAGGGTCATCGGATCATTGATTCGGGTGTCATCGATTTGGGGTCATCGGATGGATGTAAACCCCGAGGACGAATTAATAGTTGGTTTCCCACCCCTTTTATTTCATCTGAAAATGAATCGAACGGCTAAGTAAGACCGACTCGTTTTTGCTTTAGCCTAGCGGTGGTGACGCGAGTGAATTTAGTTTAGCGAGCCATGTGGGAGACGAGAAACATCAAAGACAAGTAATGCTGTAACGTACTCAACAAGGAGAAAAGGTGTATATTTCTGAACTGTAGAATTGAGTGTGAAACTCCTTTCACACTAGTATTCACTACTAGTTGAAATACCTCGCGTTGCCTGGTATTTTTCACAAAAATTTATTGAACAGGAAGAGGAAGCCTACTTGTATCTATGCTATTGCATCCTCGCACCGCCCTACCCCACCTCTTTCCGCCTTGCTCCCATCTGGATATACCCGAATTTCCTGACTCACTTTCTCACTAATAATAATTGTTTTTTTCTTATTGGGTTTCCCGCTCCCAAACGTAACTTACTTTATAACTAAAAATAATAAACCTAAACTAAAAAACAAAATTCCCACTCATGTATATTCTTTTTGTGGAATTTTATACATTGTACCAATACTTTCAATCAATTGGCATATTGCAAAACTCTCTATTATCTCAAATAACCTCCTTTGATTTATCTTCAACACTCTACAAAAACAGAGCCCACACACGTTCAATTTCCCCAAAACCCCATTGTCTATTTCTTTTACTTCAATTTTACTTCTTCTTACCGAACGTATTCTCATGAAGGTAAATAATCAATCTTTCTGCACCCGAAGTACGCTTCCTCTCTCCTATAATTACTCCTACTCTACTATAAACACTTCGCTACAAAAGTTCATCCATGTGTCATAGTTTCATCTTAACACGTAAATCATGGATAATCTGTTTCAGTTTAGCTCGTGCAACTCGCAAACACGTAATAATCATGTTTAATTTACTACAACAAAACTAATAACTATTTCTTTCACAACACATGTGTGGATTCATACCTTCTTATAATATGAAGCACATCCGTCAGAAAAATGACTTGTCTTAATAACTTCATATCTCTTGTTCTCTTAATACATTCATGTTTAGACGCAATTAAAAGCAATAGCCAAGTTACTTTTACAAGTAGAGTGAAGAAAATTCCTAATCATTTTCAAATATGAACATTCTGGATTAAACATTCATCATCAGCATGGATTAGGCCTGTTCCGTTTTCTGGAGTTTCATTTGGTCATTCCATTCACGTCACAGTCATGGACGTCCAACATTTCTTCGGCTTTGGGGTCTGTATCCAAAACTTTGAAGAGGGATGTACGAACTATCCATTCTCTGAAGATGGTCGTACCATTGGGATACATATGAATCTAGTATTTGGACCCAAAATTTGAAGTTCTGACCTAATGTCTTGTTTTAATGTCCTATTTTTTCTTGTAGTCCCTCAATGAATATCCCGCTAGTGATCTCAACAACCTCATTTCTGCTGCTTCAATCTTTTTTCTCTTGACTTATTATTATTCATGCCTCTGCACCATACAAGGAGACTGGAACTGCCATAGTTCTATAGAATTTAAGAAGAGTGTCTTTTCTTACTTTCTTCAGCAGATGTTTCTTCATTGTACCAAGTGTCTGCAGGCATTTTTGAGAGTTTTTGTTGCAGTTCTTTAGAATGATCCTAGGTTATGTTGTATCCCAGATAATTAAAATTTGAAATTGACTAAACAGTCGATCGTAAAATAAACAAACAGTTCCAGTTCTCTTCTTTCTTATAAATGCATAATTCTGTAACTTGAACTCAATTGTAGATCCCAGTCGTCACCCTCTGGTGACGCGCACCTAAATTCTTGCACATTGATTCACTCTTGAATCTTTGATGTAATGCTAGGAGAAAAAAACAGAAAAGTCATTATTTGATAAATATATTAAGTTTATGGTTGTAAATCACAGCCTATAGTACTCATGACCTATAAAGGAACCTAGCACGAGAGTTTCATCTACATTAGTTCTGTACATTCAGAGATAATCGCGCTGAAGCTCAAGGCCCTTTCCTTTTTATATTTTAGAGTAACAGATATAGATATAGATTAAGAATGCAAAGGTAAATACCACGAGAATAAACGATATCAAGCCACTCTTACTGTATTGCTTAACTGGGGTAAATGGAAATGGAAAATTGCATTGTGATTATTTGATTTGTTTTACTGTCAGTGTAAACTTAGCAGAAAATCGAAAGAGATTTTAGGGTTCCGTTAATCTCTTTGCGATTTACTTTAGCGATTATTCTCTTTGCGATTCAGTCTGTTGTAATATGTTGATAAAATCTACGGAGAGGGTTCACACGGTATGTCGAAAATGATTTTACTTTTAGTTTTGTGTTAGCATGTGCGGATGTAATACAATAATTGTTTTACTTCGATTTCTTTCTTAAGAGGACTCGTCGATAAATATAAACATTATCTTGAAACTTTTCATAGCGCTACCCGTCTTACTGCGAAACCCCTGTGGGTTCTGGTAAATATTAGTATCACTCAGGTGTTCAACTAACCGCTAGTTAAAGGCGAGTTAGTTCTCGCACATCCAGCATCATACGGGTGGTTGCGTTATAAATATTTTCCAATTAAAGGAAATTTTCGAAATTCGTTCTCATTTTGAACTATTTTTTATAAATAGTTTATGTATTTTTCGACAGTTTTCATAGATATAATTTCCCGTTGAATCATGATGTTGACAAATATTTCCTGCACAAAAAGCATGCGTGTCATTAAAAGATTAAAAAGAAGCGCGGCGCTTTTCGTATCGTCATTTGTAGGTGCCAGTCAGCTCCAACGACAGCGGTGGCGGTGGCGGGGGCGGGGCGGGGATCGGAGTAGGGAATGGTGATGCGGGGCGTGGCGCGGGAGGGATTGGGAGGGGCGGGGCAGGGCGGGGCGGGGCGGGGCTGCGTCGGGCGGACGGCCTGGCCGCTTATCGCCAGAGCGTCGAGGGGCCCTGCGCTCCCTAATTAGGCGGTTTCCAATTTACCGACGCGTGCCGTAAGTCAATACTGTAATTACCTGCCCCTCGCCCTCCGAGGGCGCGGGCGGCGGCGGGGCGCGCGGGCGGCTCCCTTTGACCGGCTGCACGCCGCGCCGGCCGCTCGCGCGCGCGCGCCTATTCGTGACGCGGACTTTTCGCTGATGCCGCCCTCCTCCCTCGCCACCCGCCCCTTCCGCCCCCGCCGCCCGCCACCTCCGTCCCCGTCACCCTCCTCCTCCCTCCGCCCCCGACCGCCCATTTCCTCCGCCCCCGCCGGCCAGGCCGTCCACGCCACCTGTCGCCTCCACAGTCCCCACACACCACCGTTCCTCAAAGTCCAAAGCCGCCCCCCGTCCTCCCGTCCGCCCTTCCCGCCCCAGTGGTCTATCGCCGCCTCCTCGCCACCCCCTTGCCCCCTCGCGGCCCCGTGCAGTCCCTCGCGGCCCGCCCCCTCCCGCCCTGCCCCGCTCCCGCTCGCGAGCTTTTCCGTGCGGAGAGCTCCGTGTATCTCCCCATCTGCGCTTCCCGAGCGCTTTTGCTTATCTGGCTCTGCGGCTCGGTTGCTTTCCCCAATGTATCGCCGCGAAGAATAAATTGTAGGCTACGCAGCAAAACGACCAATGACCTTTTTTTCGAGAACGCGAATGTGTCCGTGGAAAGGATTTCGCAGAAAAATTGTGGTATCCGGGAAAAGTTAAGGTACTTGGTTATCTGGGCTGGAAAAAGCTAAAAATCGGTCGATTGCGTGAAAGTTTGATTGCTGTGTAGAAGCTTTGATGCCCGAAACCAACAAATTGATTTTTTAAAGATCTGACTTGCTCAAATTTTAATTTTCTTTTATGTTTTTCTCTGAGCAATTTCTTTCAATTCCCAGAGGTGAAACAAAATGGATTGAGGGCGGTACGGGTTGGTTTCGCTTACAACTGTCTGTGATGAAATCTTCACAAATGTTTCATATTGATTGTATATAATTATTATTCTTTTCATTAAAATGGTATCTTAATCAAGTATATTGGTAATAATGATTATTCCGTGAACTATATCACAATCATCAAAAGTCTGTAGAGGGTGATGTAGTACACGTACACCTCCCACTGAATAGAAATAATTTCTCTGGTAAATGACTCATCGATTTTGGCGTAGTAGAGTTTTGTAGAGGTTAGGAATCGCCGTTGGTATCATGCCGAATCGGGGGAGTATAAAGTTTTCCCTCACCTATTTTTCAGGGTTGGCATTAATATGTCACGTCTCATGTCACCTTGACAGACAGGTGCATCGTGTGTTCCAACGACAGTACGATGTGATGGATGTCGGCTTATCAAAACAGTGACGACAGGATCACACGTTAAATACATGTATTCCGTGCAAAAAAGTTCCGTATTTGTTACATCTAGAAAAGAGCTCCATGAGTGTTTTTTTCAAAACCTCATGATAACTGACCAAAACATTCAGTTTTTCATATTTTAATTGAATGAAATTAGTTTAGTTTATTGAAATAAATTAAATATGTCCGCAATTATTGTTATTTCAATAATGATCTTTTCTGAATGAATTAAAAAAACAACTTTATAAATTTTGCTTTTTTTCTCGTATCATTCGTTTAAAAGATACAAGGGGTAATTGGTTGAGAATTTTGTCTTTCTCAAATTTATTTTGTGCATACAATGCATCTTATATAATACATCAAAATAACGAGATGTTTAGAGTAAAAAATATCACAATTATTGGCACTTTTTTAAAAACTAATTCCTCTGTGCTATCTCCTTTTTTATCAAAACAACAAGGCAAGTTTGGAAATATCATCTTCTTGGGAATGATTTACAAAAGAAGAAATAATGATCAACGTTATTTTTGTAGGTTCTTCCGAAAACTCAGAAAAGAAGCAAGAACGAAGTCGAAATTTAAACATTTAACAAAATTTAATTGTCATTATTTGATACTCGCTGTTACAATACTACAGTTTGTTGTGAAAATAATGTGAAAACTTGTTTAAGGTTTATGAAAATAAAAATACACGTAAAATAAAAATTATGAAAATAAATAAGTAAATATGCTCGACTGCTAACTGCTCTTACACGGATCAGCCTATTTTAGGTAAGACCGTTTTTTTAAATGGAATTTTCTGTTTTTGCATAATTAATTAATACGTTGAACATTTCTAGGCCCAATTCACTGACATATTCCATCTACACGTGCATAAATTATATTTTTAAAGATTCCTGTGACAGCTGTCAGACTGCCCTTTATTGCTAAACTCCCTCTTATATAACTTCTAATCTTTCTAGTTGTAGTTTGTCAGAAAGCTAGTTTTTGTGTTCTTTTGTAGAGTAATTTTGTCTGCTGGTGCTGATAAAACTGTCCGTGCTATAGTACAATTTTTGTTAATGCCCTTCTGTTTTGAAAACATTAATATTGTTTTGATCAAATAGAGGCATGTCATGATGTGTTTTTTGCATGGGAAAGTTAAATTTGTTATCGATTGCGATGTGTTGTAGGTTAAAAAATTAAAGTAAATTGTTTTGTGTGTTCTATAATGAAATGTAAATGAATGTTCAAGAGACGTATTTTCAAAAGAAAGCAGCATGTTAGATCAATATTTTCATAAATTAAATGATTATAATATGAGTCCGAAAGCACATGGAACTCCTCCTAGTGCATCTCAAAAGTAAGAAACCTAATGTAAATATGTTGAGGATACTAATCTAAATACTAATTGAAGACAAAACTTCTCAGAAGGTCCATGGCAAAAAAAAATCTGAATTCATTCAAGGATACCATTTATAAAAGAAAAAAAAATATGTTGGTCTCAAAACCTTACAATTAAGATTCTCTAAGCTCCTTTTAATACAGAACAGTGGATATTGTGCCAGACGGAAAGTACTAAAAAATTACGTCATATGTGGTAAGAACTATGCTAATCTTTGCAGAGAACTTGACATATTACGCATTGCAAAGGTAGAATATGATGCCACGCAAATGTTAAGGGAGACAACAAAGATGAAAAGAAAAACTCAGACTGGTCTGAATGATAGTGAATTTTGGTTGGTTGGTTAGTGATTCCGGGCGCATCAACAACTTAAGTAATTAATCCCGTTAGTGTAGTGCATGTTTTTTTCTCGGGAGATGGCGGTGATCTTCCCCCGCTGGATGGAGAGATCCGGCGCCGATCTACCGTCGGCTAGTGGGGTTTCCCCCTAACCAGGACTCTCCCACCAGTGGGGCACCTCTCAAGTCGGGACAAACTCTAAGCTTCCGACCGGTCTCCCTAAATGATAATGAAACCTCTTATAAAGGTGTAGACTGCCTTTAGTTACTCTCTAGCAAAAATCATTCGAAGTTTTCCTAACATACGCTTCTCTGCAAACTTTAAGTCAAATTTTCTCAGAAGTTAAAATTTTCAAACTTTTGCCCCATTATCCTAGAAACTATTGAAAATATTTGTAGGAAATTTTCAGTGATTAAATCTCCATGTTATACTAAGAATGTGGATCCTCAATCACGATAATTACTTCTGTAGTACGTGCTTTAGAATTTGTTTGTAGTACATTTTGTGATAAAAAATGAATTTTTGGAAAAAATTAAATCGTTTCAGAACAGAGATAAATACTTAACTGAAGACCAGTAATCTCTTAATACATCACTTAATAAGCAGTGCAAAATTCATTACAATTAGTCTGTACTTCCTGAGAAAATGGGTCACAAGCTTTCTTGTAACATTGACAAGATAGGGCCTACCGTCTCACCTTTATTGATTTTTGAGTCATTATTTAATTTGGAATTTAATACACTCACTTTTTTCAGCAAGTAACGATGTGCGTCGTTAATCTAAGGAGTCTACTCGGAACACGTTTAGTTTTATATCTTCTCAACAAACGCTCGTAGTTGGAAATAATCAAGAACAAACACATTTCAATAAAACGAAATCAAAACTTGATAAATTGATCTCAAGAAAAACAATTAGAACAGTATTCTCCTCAAAGGAGAGAAAAGACAAGACTCCTGGGTTGTCGAATTAAATCTTCCCAACGTCTGTTCCGATTGGTCTATAATTAACAACAAAAATGTCCGTAAAAGGTTAATTGAGACAGTATTTGTATTTCTAATTTCGAATATGCACATAAATTAACGGAAAACGAAGCAGCCTCTAGTTATATAAGAGGTGTCACCGATTGCGTTAGATAACCAGTAAATAGGGAGAAATATAAAAACAATGAAACAGTTTCGACTTTGACTGAAAAATGGAAATGTTTAATTACGATTCCGCGGTTTCTTATTTCTGATAGTAAAATTATATTCTCAAACTCAGCGCGTCACTGCTGACGATATGCAACGAAATAGAAAGATGCTTGAGCATTCACTTATTCCGTTTCTGATCAATGATTTGGCTTCAGAATCCCGTTCTTCACACGCTCGACAGCAGCACTTTTGGTGCTGTAGGTCGTTAGTTAAAACTAATTACAAGAAACATCTTCACGAACATTTTACTAAGATTACAGTTTGTAGTCAACACCCACTGCTTTTTACTTTCTCGTTCTTACTTCGTATAAGGAGAAAGAAAATAATGGGAAAATAGCGCCGGAAAACGGCTAATTTTTGACAGAAAATCTCTTATTGTCCTGGTAAAGAAAAAGTAGATAATTTAAATTTAGTTTTATAAAATAATTGATTCAACATTGATTCTGAAAGTGTTCCTTGTCGCATAATTATTAGTTGCCATTGTCAATTAATTATCAAATATTTAAAAAACGTGATCCTTCAATGTAAAAAAAGTCTCGTCAAATAACAATTCAACACTTGTTCATGTTCCACACAGACGTAAAGCATCTTATTTCTCGTATCCAGATGGACTCCATTGGCATTATATTACCCAACTCCCTTATCTTATTTTTTATTGCTTGTTGGGTTGTACATAGATCAGTATTGCACTGTTTCATATGTAACGATGACTTACTACTAGCCTAAACTATGCTTAACTTAGTTCTACTATTGCTACTACTTTGGGGTAGATTCCTCATGAGAGTGCCTACTGTGCACAATTGCTTGAGACCGGGAGCGGTAGCTCAGTGCCTCTGACCTCATGTCACTGCATCGCCTCTGACCGGGAGGTTCTTGGTTCGAGTCATGACGGCGGAAGGGTTTTCGACACTAGCTTTTCAGCTAGGTCTAATTCAGTCGCTGTCTGGAGGAGAATTCTAGCGGCCGGCTGCTCTGATCAGTAGTTTCCGTGGTTTCTCCGATTAACACCAGGCGAATGCCGGAGCAGTACCCTACCAAACGGGCCACGGACCGCGCGCGATTTGTCCTTCCTCTTCCTTGTCCTATCCTCTCCCCTTACACACTTACACTAACATGCACTACACAACCACATATTCCGGGAGACCGGTCGGGAGCTTAGAGCTTGTCCCGGCTGGGGCGGTGCCCCGCTGGTGGGAGAATCTTGGTTAGGGGGAAACCCCACTAGCCGACGGTAGGTCGGCGCCGGATCTCGCCATCCAGCGGGGGAAGATCACTACCATCTCTCGAGAGAAAAACATACACTACACTAACGGGACTAATGACCGAAGCAGTTGACGCACCCGGAAACACGAAAAAATCAATCAAAATTTTACCCAGATCCTTCTGTAGATACGTCCCCCGTGCCCCAACACTCGCCCTTCCCTTTCATCGCCACCTCTTGAGTCACCTCCATTTCCAGGGGCATCGCCGCCACCGCGGGCTCCGCGCCCGCAGACAACTCGGGGAAACAGCTCTATTGCTGACGCGGCGCAGAGCGGCGCTGTGCGGTACGGCACGGCGGTGCGCGGCTGAGTGGCGGTTATGAATATGCAACGCTTTCCTTCCCCGCCCCCGCCCCCGCCCCCGCCCCTGCCCCTGCCCCCTCCCAACACCCTCGTCCCGCCCTGTCTCCCCCCCCGCTGCCCCGCCCTCCCCCGCCGCCGTGGTCTCCGCAGCCACGACGACGGCGGCAGCACCGGCGAGAGGGAGGGGCGGACGCATGATCTGCTAACTAGTGGGACGTGTCCTTATTTACAACCGAGGCGCCGTTGGCGGCAGATGGTTGCCGGCGGCGTCGCGGTTGCCGCCGTCTCCGACACCCTTCCCTCGCCGCCTTCTGGCTTTCATATCGGACCGCCCCGCTACTGCTTCCGTCGCCTTGCACGCGACCTCTGCAGTTGCGACTCGTCGCTGTGCTGCCTTTGTTGGTCTCTCTGTTGGGATGAGCTTCTCTCTTTCTCTTCCTCTCGTCAGTTCTGCAAAATTGTTCAGGTGTATCTACCACGTTCTAGGTTTTTTCTATCTTTCTCTCATCTCCACTCTCTCCCTCTCTCTGTCCCTTTCTCTTTCTCTCTTCCTCTCTGGCTTGCTTAGCAACTCAAGATGGCGATTGTTTTACATAATTTGATTTGTAAGTTCTCTCACCGTATGTTGCCATTACGACACCTTCCTGATCTTTTATTTTTATTACAAAAGTACAAACATATTTTATGTACAACTACAAACTTTAACTGGCCAATTTTTTATCTCTTCCCGCATCAACATGAATGCTGTAGACCTACTTCTAAAGCCACTATTCTTCTTTGTAATCACGGTCTTCCTGAACTCCCATTTTCAGAGTTAATAATAGTCTTCACGTCTTGCAATGGAATTTCTAGTTGTCTCTGCTTTAACCATTACAATTCTCTCGCTATTCTGCATGCTACCACTTCAAGTGGCTTTGCCCACTCCCTCCGAGGCCTACTTCCACGCGGTCCTCTACCTCTCCTTCTGCCTCCTCTCGCCGCGCTGCGTCGCGCCGTGAGCGTGCGAGGGCGGAGGCGGGGGCGGCAGCGCGACAGGCGATGACCTCCCCTCAAGGTGTCCTACGGCAGATAAACTTAAGTGCGGCCCGGTTTAATGCTGTGATTATATTAGTGAAAGCGGGCCCAGCGGTCTGGCGCGAGGGCTGCGGCCGGCGTTTAAGCGGAGCGGCGCAGCCGGCGCGGCGCATCGCGGCGCGGCGCGGCCTGGTGGCGGCGCTGGGAACGACTCAAGCAGTGGAGGGAGTGGCTTTGTGCGGAGAATGAGGTTATGGAAGGCGGGGTCGGTGTGGATAGTAGCGTGAGACAAGGCAACGTGTGCGAAGGGTGTAGGAGGGAACGGTGTGAGACGAGGGGAGGGGCGGGGCAAGAGGTCGATGCGGGACAAAAGGACGGCGCAGGACGGGGGAAAATAATTCAGTCGTTGTCTGGAGGAGAATTAGCGACCGGCTGTTCTGATCGGTATTTTTTCGAGGTTTCTCCGATCAACACGAGGCGAATGCCGGAACAGTACCCTAACAAACGAGTCATGGACCGCGTGCGATCTTTCCTTCATCTTTCTTGTCCTATCCTCTGCCCTTACGCTCACACACACTAATATGCACTACACAATCACACATGCCAAGAGACTGGTCTGAGCTTAGAGCTTTTCCCGGCTGGGTCGGCTCAGATACCTGTTTGGGGAAAATCGCGCTAGCCTACGTTAGGTCGGCGCCGGATCTCGTCAACTAGCGTGGGAAGATCACCACCACTTCCCGAGGGCAAACATGCACTACAGTTACGGAACTAATAACTTTATCAGTTGACGCGCCCGCTTTCACTAACAATCAATTAAACAAAAATGTATATAAAGGGAACGGTGTCGGAAATGTACGGCTTGGTGAGGCAATGTCACAGAAAGCAGCTTGTGTGAAGGCGGGAGGAGAATCCTTGCAGGAATTGCCGCGATTTGTGGTGGCGATCGGGACCACAGTGACGAAAGCGGCGGCAAGGTCCACGATGCCTTCGGTTAACCTTGACGAAGACGGTAAAGCTGACGGAGCTGAAGGAACTGGGACGAAAGAAGCTCAGTGGAAGAGGAGTTCTCTGAGGAGGGAGGCAGCGGTAACCTGAATTTGCGCCAGATGGTGCGATCTGGCGAAGGCTGGTCTGCGAATCTCCCATAGCCGCATCTCTGCTGGCGTGTGGCCGTCCATCGAGGTAGAGGCGAGCAGGAAGGGGGCGGCGCCCGTCATCCAACAAACGTCTCGGTGATAGAGGGCTAGAGGATACTCTGGATAGAGGGCTCTCCTAATAGGGGTGATATGAAAGCGATCATTACAGTAGGATGCAGTAGTAGTCTCGCGCCATACTTGTCAGAGAAATCCCTCGTAGGATTATTTTATTTTTTATTTATTTAATAGGTAATTATTACATACAAATTAGAGAATTCGATGCTAAGTGGTAAGGCCGAAGGCCTTTAAGCTATTACAATACCTACATTCTACCGCGTTCTAACCTTTCGTATTCTGGTATTCACCCCAAATGGTCTCTCCAACGCGTCAATGCCGCGGAAAAGAGACCATAAGGTACGGCTGAGGAAAAAAAAAACCTGAAGGAGGAAAACCTGCCGTCAGAAGCAGAATACATGCTAATCTATCCGATTTTTGTTTATTAAACTATTTGTTTATTTGACGCGGGCATCAGGTATTCTCCTTGCAGTGTTTGGCCTCCTCAGCATCTGAAAGCAAACAGCGCCATAGAAGATCGTCCGCACCAACGCCTCTGCCCTAACATTTCCGATTGCCACTTCCCTTCGCCCCCTAATGTGGTTATTATTTTAACCGTTTCCTTTTATTTTATTTTTATTTTATTTTTATTTTATTTTATTTTTATTTTATTTTATTTTTATTTTATTTTATTTTTATTTTATTTTATTTTTATTTTATTTTAATTATTTTAAGTTAATTTATTTTTATTGACTTATTTATCTACCTACACTTAACAATTGACTACGACTTATGACTTTTTTTATACGTTAGAGGCATTCAAACACAGATACATACATAACATCTATTCATACAAGGGATTTCTCTGGCTAGACTGATGTTTGAAAAAGTGTGGTATTATTTGGTTTTTATAAAAAAAGATAAAACCCTTTAATGGTGGGTAAATTTGATGTAAAGCAATTTAATTTCTAGTTCTCTTTGATCAATTTTCAATGTTTCATATATAATAACTAATTAATATATTTTGCATTTGCTCACCATAGAAATGTGACCTAGTACTTCTTTTTTTTAAAAGGCTAATAGAAATTTCATTTGGAAGTTAATGACCATTCTATTCATATGAATGCTCGACGTTATCTGTAACAATATATTTCAAAACACTGATTTATGTCCTGAGAAATTGTGAATTAATAATATCTATCTATGTGTTGTATCGACATAAAGTGGGACAAATTGACAGCATAAATATTTCGGTACGTCAAAATACATGTCTGATAGATGTTAGAGGCATTCATAGACAGATACATTCATAACATCTATTCATACAAGGGACTTCTCTGGCAAGTATGGCGCAAGACTACTACTGCTTCCTACTGTAATGATCGCTTTCATATCACCCCTATTAGGAGAGCCCTCTATCGCACGTAGCGGAAAACACCGAGACTTTTGGTGGGCCACGGGCACCGCCCCTTCCCTGCTCGGCTCTGCCTCGATGGACAGCCACAGTTTGAGTGTTCGGTGTACAAAGGAATAAGATTTAATGTAAAACTTTTTTAAAGTCGCTTTTCAACAACTTGGTCATCTAGGGAATGTAAAAAATTATTCACAAGAAAATGGTGTTACAATGTTGTAGAAGATTATGTTGTATTTCACAATAGTCTGAAAAATACATTGCTTTTCCAGATGTGCATAAATTTTAAAAGTATAATAATAATAATAATAATAATAATAATAATAATAATAATAATAATAATAATAATAATAATAATAATGCATTTAAACCATCCTAATAGTTGCCTTTACTTGAATTTGAAAATGTGTTTGCATATGGTGATAGTGAGGCATGACAGAACACCTAGACTTCCATCTAGTACTCACTCACCCTTCTGCAAACGGTGTAAAATTATTACATATTTTTTTCAAAAAGAGTTTCTCATGTTATTAACAAATTAAACGAAATGTAAGTCTAATACTTTAGACATTCAAGTAAAAAATTACTTTGGCATAACAGAGTTTCTTTCCTGAGAACTTATTACAATGTTATCAATAAATAATTTATTTTCTTTCAGACAGAATAAAGACATGAAAATAAGTTATATCTGGCTATCATGCATACATTACATTTTGTTAATTGTTTTAATGAATAAGAGTCTGAAATTACTTTCAATGTTTTGTTTCAACAAAGAAGAAAGCGATATGATCGCACCATACAAATGCTAATAGTGATTACTACAAGCAATGAGGTTGAGATTTAATCGCCTGTTAAGAGGCCCATTGCTCTTTTCAATTCCTTTGAGTTAATTGATAAATTTTATCACGGTTTGTTGCCTTGACAGGTCAAGTTCTATGCGTCATTTTTCTTCAGCTGGTTTCCGTATAGTGAAGTTTATTGCGTGGTAGATTGCTCGTTGATGAGTGTTACTCACGCAACCTGTTTGGCAATAGCGCAAGTTGTTTCGTTCAATTAACTTCAATATGCAACGTATTTGGAATAAAAACTGTGAAGCCTACTCTTTCATGTACAACTAATTTTTATTTTATTTTTATTGATATTACAATTCCCTGAACGTGAATATTATTTTTCAACGTTTTATTAAGTTTATTGAGATTCATGCATCCCTTATATTTAGTAACAAATTCTCAGATAATGCCTTATATACAACACTAGCCGTGCGCAACATTTGCTATTACATCATAAAAAGGGAGAATGGTATAAAAGTTACAACACACGCTCTACAGGGAAAACAGATCCTCCCTCCCATTTTTGTTTCATGTCCTTCAGTTCTTTTTCTCTAAGACTAATGAAGTGAAAGAGGTTTACAAATTTTGAAGCGATACAATCATTATTCACTCTCAACACAAAGTTAAATACGTGTCTGAAAATGAAATTGAAATGTTTTATATCTACCAACCTTTGGACATGTATTTTGACGTACCGAAATATTTATGCTGTCAATTTGTCCGACTTTATGTCGATACAACACATAGATAGGTATTATTAATTCACAATTTCTCCGGACATAAATCAGTGTTTTGAAATGTTTTCTTACAGATAACGTCAAACATTCATATGAATAGAATGGTCATTAATTTTCAAATGAAATTCCTACTACCATTTTAAAAATAGAAGTACTAGGTTACGTTTCCATGTTGAACAAATGAAAAATATATTAATTAGTTATGCTACATGAAATAATGAAAATTGACCAAAAAGAACTAGAAATAAAATTACTTTACATAAAATTTACCCACCCTATTAAAGGGTTTTTGTCTATTTATATAAACCAAATAATAGTACACTTTTTCAAACATCAGTCTATAATACTAATGTATGAATAACTTATCTTGTTTTTCGGCTGCTTCCTTTTTCAATATCACTCACGCATTTTAATCAAGAGTCCAGCGCCAAATTCCACTTATTGAAGTCACTTCCCGATTTGCCACGTTTAAATGCCTCATTTCCTTTCGAAAATAATCCGTTCATATTGTCAACTTATGCAACTCTATCACCAATTGTTTCATTACATATATCATACTGTAGCATCTCTTATGTAGTCGAAATGTCATGTCGACTTCACAATTCCAAAACAAAGACTTAATGAATAATGAATATGAATGAATACATGAATACATCTATTTTATACATATGTAGATAATAAGAAAGTAAAGGTATTCTATGTTTAATTCCATCTGCATTCCATGAAAGAATGTTTAATTTTTGAGAAATGGCGCATTGCCATTCATAGAATTTCCATCGTTGTTTGGAAACATGAAGTCCATCAGTGGCTGCAAATGGTCTTCAAGAAGATGAACACAACCATTTGCAATCAATGATCACTTCAGTTGGACCTGTGAACCCAGTCTATTCCATGTAAAATAGCCCACAGTCGTTCTTCTGCTGCAATATCCAATTAAAATCAAATTTAGCCGCACTGTGATAACTGATACGTCATCGTACCTTTCACGGTTATTTCACTCAGTGTTGCTTGTCTGTTAGCTCTGACAACTCTTCGCAAATGCCGCTGCTCTCGGTCATTAAGTAAAGGCCGTCGGCGAGCGCGATGTCCGTGGTGAGAGGTTATGGATGAAATTAGTATTCTCGGCCCACTCTTGACACTGGGGATCTCGCAATATTGAATTCCCTTACGATTAATGAAATGGAATGCCCCACGCGTCTAACTTTAATAAATATTCTGCATTTAGAGTCCGTTAATTCCCATTGTGCAGCCATGATCACATCAGAAATCTATTCACTCGATTCACTTGAGTACAGCTGATAGCTCTGTCAATGCATTGCCCATGTGTATATTTTGTCTGCCATACTATTGCCATCTATATATGTGCACATGCATTCCATGACTTTTGTCACTTCAGTGTATTTTTATCCACTTTAATTACCTACATCCAAATTTAACAAAATTTTAGATCAGTTCTGTAATAAGTAATATTAGAACAAAATTGATCTAATAATGGACTAGTGTGGCGTCATTGCTGGGGCAAGAATTCACGGTTTGTAACATATAGAATTTTATTCCAGATATGCTCCGACACCCAAATCACAAATTTACAATATGTACAATAAACAATAGACTGACCCGTTACAAGGAGGAACAATTATTGGTCACCACAACCGCTTGCTTGATTAAATACTACTCCTGCGGTGTGATGCACTGTTACTTCCTCGTGCGCATACAAATGAGTGTGCCGCACCTCACGTCTCGACGCATGCACGCCGGCTCTAGCCCCTTGCTTCCGTAAACTACACATCTAACTGCCACACGCCGCGCACAACTCATACGACGTCCTACAGATGAGCCCGAGAATCAGAAGAAGGAGTTTTGTCTGGGGTCCGCTTATATACTTTCGGGTCCGGCAGACGGAACTGTGTCATCTAGCCGCTTCCACCTCCCCAGCCAGCAAGCCCACGGGGTCTACAAGCCTGTCCCCGTGGCCACCCACGTCACAGCCCCGCTGCAGGGGTGCCTCCCATACCCCAGCTCGAGCACAGGTTTTCTCCGTCCTTTGTTCCGCAAAGCGTCCTTTCAGCAAGCGCTGCCCGCTGTCGCCCCCTACTTCCTTGTGCGTTTCATGTGCATAAAATGCACGTAACTAGTAGTTTGTACAAGGAGACTATTATGACGCCACACTAGTACCAGCGACTCTAAAGTCTACTTTGTAATTAGAAGTAGTAGCAATATCAAATAATAGCAAATAATACTATTTGTACCGTGCAAAAACATTCCTCTCTTTTTAAATATTTTTTTTAAATTAAAATACCTTCTTACAGGAAAAACTTACAACCTGGCACAGAATAGTTCGTTAAATTAAATGCAGGCACTCTACAGCGTGTGGGCAAACATCGTAATATTGCTAAGAATCTATTAACGAACACAAAGCTTAAACCTGTGCGATTGATTTGCACAATATAATGTCTATTCAAATATTCGCAGATGTTGATATTCTACATGTTTTCAACCTTTCATGCTACGGAGTGGGAATACCAAAACAAAGATGAACCTCCAAAAATGTAAATTATTTCACTACAGTACCTCTGACCGGGAGGTGATAGGATTTGAGTCCCAACGATGACAGGATTTGCACACAAGCTAGGTAACTAGGTCGAATTCAACCGCAGTCTGGAGGAGAATTCTACCGGCCGGTTGCTCCGATCAGTAGTTTTCCGTGAGTTATTCGATCAACCCCAGGCGAATACCGGAGCAGTACCCTATCAAACAGGCCATGAACAGCGCGGGATATTTTCTTCCTCGTTATTGTCCTCTCCTCACTCCATACTAACATACACTTACACTTACATGTACAACATTACCACCGTTATCGGGAGACTAGTCGAGAGCATAGAGCCGGCTCTCCCGGCTGGAGGGGTGCCACATTGGCGAGAGATACCTGGGTGGGGAAAATCCCAGCAAGCCGACGTATGATCACGTCATCCAGCAGGGTAAGATCACCGCCATCTCCCGCGATAAAATGTGTACTACACTTATGAGACTAATGACCTTAGCAGTTGATCGTTAATAAATCAATCTATCAATTCGAAAATGTAACAGAACGAGGAAAAATGATATTTCCGTGTTTTACAGCCTAACAAACATAACTACTATGTTTCCAGGTCCTGGTTTCCGAGTTATTTCCGAAGGTAAAGTGAGTTGCGGATTACTAGTGCGCCTGCTGACTTGATTATTGAATAATCTACAAATATACAGTTAGTCTTAACTCTGCTTGAGAATTCCTACGATTATTACCCTATATGTACGGGAGTTGTGTGGATGGCGTCATTCAAAAGTGTGCAAAACCGTTCTTTATGTTCGTTTATCTATTTTATCGGGTTATCAACTTTTACAGGTCTTAGACTGATATGGTATGACTAAATATTTCTAGTAGATAGAAAAACGAACAGGTTATGTTCGTAAAAATCACACCGATAGATTTATTATGGACACAAATTTAATTTATAGCAATATTACGAGAAAATTAATATAAGACTGATTTGACATAGCCTTGCGCACGAATCGCTTGCTTTTTACAAGTAAGCAAATTATACTCTAAATAGATTGCGCGATCGTATTATGTTGTAATTTTTGTGCAAAGGGCTTGGTCACTCTTCCTTAGTGACGGAGCTGATGAGTATTGCTCCGTCTCGGGTAAGAACAAATCAAAGTGAATTTTATTAGTAAGTTAACCCTCTGATGCAGAAAGACGCGGATAAACTCCTTTACAGAAGTGGGGTCTCCGAGGCCTGGCTGGAATACAGATGTATGAAATGTTTACTGGAATGCAGATGTATTTTCTATGAATTATCAATGTTTTTTCACTTTTATTGCATAGTAAAGAGAGTTACTCATTGGGAAATATACTTTACTGTTCCAACATTCTACAATTTTATTTACAATTAAGATACATTGAGGCACCGCTACTGTGTGTTTTGAAAACATGACGTTGACATTTATCAGAACATGTTTTGAACTTCCTGTCAATTTTAGAAGGACATACACTTGAACGGAAAAGGAAAAGTTCGTTAAGTTTTTGGGAATTTATCTTACAATTAATACGAGTAGTTTACGCATTTAGCGTTGCAACATCCATCATGTTTTAAAAGAATATCATAGGTCATCGCCAAGTTTGCCTTCTACAAGTATAATCTTCTACTATCTGATCCATCTTATCAACGCCAATTTTGGTCGTATTGTAATAAGAAATTATTTATATTTTTTTTCTTTTTGTCTGTGCCTACCGTTTGATCGTTGTGCATTCAACAAATAGACGATATTGTTCCTTTTAGCTTTGTATGAAGCCAAGGTCAGACTTCCATTGTGACCAAACAATGAACTGTAAACTTCTCGCGATTTTGTTGAATCTTCCATTTCAACGGAAATTTCTGGTTTATTTGCTCTCGTAGTTCCAACCAACAATATATTGTTTGAAGAAGATGCTGTGCGAGAGAAATACTCGTGAAGAAATGATCACACTAAATGTTGTATTCTCCTCTTCTCACCAAATTTTGGAAAAGAATATTCACTTAATAGGCTGCTAGAGTGTTGGCTACTGGTTGATTTGGCAATTTCCCAGTGGAAATGGAACCATTCAGAGCGTAATCATTTGATGAGCCACATAACCCAAAGATCTTTATCCCGTATTTAGAGTGTTTATTGGGCTTATACATTTACAACGTTCACGGAAGGAAACAAGCTGCTCGTCAACTGTCACACACCCGCCAGGGTTGCAGAGTGATTGAGAATTGTTTGTGAACAGTGACGTAACCAATGTAATTAAATAGTGCACATTTGTCTGTTTCCAATCTTTGTTCCCGATTTCTACGGTCATCAAAACGCATAAAGCTCCGTATATCCTCAAATCTTGACACATTCAAACATGTTCGAAAAAATAGATCGCTAGGATTTAGGAATAATTCTCTAGCAGGAATGTCCCACGATTTGTTTACTCTAGCACATAAAATGACAGCAAGAAAGGAGTCGAACTCTTCCAAAGTTACGTTTACCCATGTTTTCTTCTTGGGAGCGGCGACGCGTGCAGCTTCGCGGCTTGTGCATGGCACTAATTCCTCTTTCATTTCTTTGGAAATCAGTAAATTGAATGATTCTTGTGCTGTGATTATTGCAATGCTGGGGAACGCGGAGGATATTTTTAAACGACATCTACTAACTGGTGGCTCGCTTCTGTGCCATTGCAATCCATTTCTGGATATCATGAAATCCAAACTCGAAGATGAAGTACTATTCGCGCAACTTTTCTTGAACGATGGATTGAAGAAATGCGGGTGGAGTGGGGGTATTAGTTACAAAGTCAGCCACTAGAGTATTTACAGCAATGCCAACCTGTGGAAAATCAAAGCCACACCTGCTACCTGTGCGGCCAGGTCATCGCTCTGGGTAGGCAACAGCAGGAACACTAGATAGGAGTTTTAGGTGCCTCCCTTGCAGGACCTGGACATGCCTCATCTATTTCATTAGATAATGGTAATAAAACCGAACAGAAGTTCTAGATTATGAAAGCAACTAGCTTTGACTAGCATCTGTTTCGCGCTATCGAAGTTTGAATGTTTGGAATGTTGTCATCAGTGCGTACTGTGAGTGACCTTCAAGAGTTTATTGCTTAAGGGAGGGGGAAGCAAGGTTATCGTTCAAGAAAATTAGCGCGAGTAGTACGTGGTTCCTCGTTGAAATCAGATTCAGGTCTGTTGCAATCAGATTCAGATGAACATGCTGAAACATACCCGACGCTGAAACATGAATGACTAGTCATTCAAACTTTGAATGGAGTGTCTGTTCGTAACGGTTAGTTATGTGGTATCAACTGAGTTAGAGTGAGGTATTTCATAATGTTTCCTTGAATGTTCTGCTGCAGAGATAATTCAATGGGATAGCGTTCCCTCACAAAGTTCAGCACCTGATGATGTAACAAAACGAGTTACGAAACGTTGTGCAATTGCTGAAATAAATGATTGTCATAAAAAAATGGATACTTTTATTTGTAAACATATATTGACGATCAAGAAGAAATATTGATTTACTATGTGGGGCTAGCTCAGTTAATTGGGGTTCGAAGTTCATAATTGTTGCTACTTACTCTGCAACCAATTATTCAATCCGCCATCCATACGGAGTGGCAAGGAATCTGAAAATCTTATTAAAATGCTGGATTGCACGTAACGAACAATGATAATCAGCTTTCTTTCAACTTAACAAATTAGAATTTGTTATAATAATAATAATCAAAAATGAATCATTCTTTGGTCATGACCAGTATTCCCCGTATTATAATAGTTATAAAACTTGTTATTCATTCGTGGGTCTTCGCGCGCTCTCCACTTCTTCATTCGATTGCGCCCCGTAGAACCTTCTCCATCGCGCAGCAGAATCTTGCTTCTGGATAAAGTTCTTGCCTAATGTCCGTGATCTGGTTCAAAATTCTCCCGGCGATACTTTTATAATCCGTGACTTCCCTCACTTGCGTCTCGAGTGGACGCCTAGACACGAATTTTACTTCCTACAAGAACGCCCTATCATAATATAAAAAAAGATAGTTAATTTAAACAATTGTCAATTACTGTCTTTCCTCGATCTAGTAAAATATATCACGAGCCGACCCGCTCATCACCGCATTTCTCTAGCGAATCAATGTTCTTCTAAAAATTCGGAAGCATCCGAATCCCATATCTTTTTCTTTTGTCTCCCAAAACAATGCTTATCCCGCCTCTGATGTGTCATTTCAACCTAACGAAAATTATCCTTAACGCCGGTTGTTAATTTGTCACATAGTGACCCCCTTGCGATCGTCTATTGAAATCCCTATATTCTGTGTGATACAAAATGACATTTCCGTAATTAAAATGGTTCGTCATTTTGGTATATCATAATGCATCACTGTACTCTTCATCTTCTCTAAAGGATCTTGAAGATAGGAAAGGCGTCCAATTGGGAATTGCAAACCACTCGCAGACGGAACTGAAACGATAAATTCCCTGATTTTACATCATATTTGTTATCGACACATCCGCCTCTCAAATTTCCAAAAATCGGCTCCCGTTACAATCCTATGAACGGCACGTGCAAGGGTGTATATCACAATGCGTCCGCCGGGCTTCCGAGTCCCCATTTCTGTGATGAAAGCATATTTAAGAAAAGTGAGCCATAATACGTGTTTTGAATAATCGAATTTACCGAAAACACATAGAAATCGTTCTTTCCATTACAATAGAAGAATACAAAAAGGAATAACGATAGATGGTATCGAATCATGAAGCTATATCAAATTAAAAATATCATGGGGCCTCGAAAGCCCCACTTTTGCATCAGAGAGTTAAACTCCTTAAATTCTTGAAATTACTTCTAGGTGACGAAGTTAAATGATTTTGATTGGCTATTGCGATATGGATGTAAAATCTCCGAAACGCTTCTTGTATCCCTCTAATTCGACCGTTTGCAGAAATCATTTGTCTTAACAGAAATATTTCGATTTCTCAGCCAACAATTTTTTCACTGTAAATTCTCTTTCTTTTAAAAAAAATGGAACAATATTATACGCGCACGTTTTCTTATGTTCTGGAATTCCGAGACGTATTCGTTTCCGAACATTAGCAGAATTTTTAATTAAATTTACACCGAGAAAAGATATCAACATCATTAACATAGTTGAAATGAATACGGTTGTATGAAAATAGCGAAATATTATATTGAACTTATTCCTAATTAAGTACATGTGTGAGCAGTAAAGTTCATGCAGCTCATTGCTTGTATCTTTTAAATGTACTACATTCGCGCCTAAGATGTGGCATAATATTCTGAGGAAGCTCATCTTGTTGTACCCAGTCCTTCAGATTGCAAAATAAAATTATTCGAATAATGAAAAAATGCTGTCCACGTGATCTCTGCAAGTCTCTTTTCATTGAGCTGGGAATCTTACCATTGCCTCGCCTATTTATTTACGAATCTGTAATATTTGCCAAAACTGGCTTACTTAACGGTAGAAACATATTTTCATGCAATACTGATATTTATAATGACAATACACGCCGAAGAAATCACGTTCATCAAGTATTAGTTTCAACAACTCACTACAAGAAATCTACATTCAATACCTGTTCGTTACTTTACATCGCATTGCCAGATGACATTAAACAATTAAAGTCGGTACACAAATTCAAGTTAAAAGTAAAATATTTTCTGTTTCGTAACTGTTTCTATACAATTAGAGACTATACTGATCATCAAAGAGAAAAATAATGTTTATTTTAACAAAACGATGATATATAATGGATTAGTTTATATTTGTATTGTATAATTTCTTTTTAAAAAAAACTTAATATGCCTGGAATAAGTAATGTACTTCAGCTTCCAGGTCAAAGACCCCATCTCGATCAGGTTTTTGTCCAGTTTCCCTGACCCGTTGAGCACATGCTGAAATGGTCCCTTGTTTTTCTTCTGGACATAAATGTATACTTCGGTTTTTATAGCGTGGCCGATGACATTAGGTATTTTTATACCTCCTGCCATATAAAATGAACCTTTATAATAGTGATAAGCACACGTTGAGTCCGTGAGCCCCGTTGAGAAGGACGTTCGCGAATTAATTAAAACTATTTATTTTATAAGGCGGGAGGTCTAAAAATAACATAATATCAACGGCCACGTTACGAAAACCGAGGTATAGCTTCACTATGCTCACGTTTTGTTGAGGTCTCTATTTGCTTGTAGTGGTCGCAGTAGAGCTGAGGGTGAGTTACTATATTGTTAGCAATGCAGAAAAATCAAATCTGCAGTTTGTTTATCGTTGCAAATAGTTTTTCTATAACTCGGGAATGAAATTTTCTAGTTTTTCAAATGCTGATAATCTCCCGCTTTTCTGAATTTTTATTATTGTTATTATTATTATTATTATTATTATTATTATTATTATTATTATTATTATTATTATTATTATTATTATTATTATTATTCCCCAAACGTCATGTACAGTTTTTATACTGTTTTTTGACCAAAGTAATCATTAATACGTAATATAATATTTTGTGTTAATTTTATGGTATATATGAAATTTACAATATGTATGCCTCTAATAAGCAGGTGTAATATGTATTGAAAATAATAGTAATACATTTAAAAGAAATGTGTATATTCTTGATTTCAAACATTGTGTATTTGTTCCTCGCTCTACCTCGTCCCTGGGCGTCTCCTATGGGAGACAGTGGACGAGTTAAGGCGACCGCGACGTGAATGACAATTGGAAGAAGTGCAGAGTGCTTTCTGCGTGGCGAGAGGGAGGCGCGGCAAAACGCGAACTCGCAGGCGAAGGGCGGAGGGCGGAGGGCGCAGGGCGTTTGCGAGAGGGCACCCTCTGCACGAGAGGGCGCGTGCGGCCGATCGCGGAGGGCGTGGTCTCACTCACGCGACCACCGCTTCCCCTCCCCCTTCTCCACCCCTCCATTTCCCCTCCATTTCCCCTCCATTTCCCTTCCCTTCCTCTCCCATTCCCCTCGCTTTCCCTTCCCCTTCTCTCCCCTTTCCCGTCCCTTTCCCCTCCGCATTCCCCCTTCCCCTCCCCTTCCTCTACCTTTCCTCACCCCTTCCCTTCCCCTTCCTTCACCCTCCCCACCTGTTCACCCTCTCTCTCCCTCACCCCACCCCGCCGCACCGTTTCGTGGGCTCTCCCCTTCGAGGTGGCGTTAATTCATTAGTGTCCGCCCACGCCCGCGCCCGCGCCCGCCGCCATCGCCGCAGGCCTGCCGCAACAGCCGTCGCGTTGACCTACTAATCAAGACGGGACGTTCGCGTGCCTAATGGTCTTGCATAATTACTGCGAGAATTCAGAAAGGAAGCGTGGAGGCGGTTGGAGAAAAACTTGTCTCTGGGCCTCGACAATTTTATTATCTTCATTATGTCATCTGGGAAATGAGAAACGAGAAACATTTTTGTTGCCAGCTGTTAACGATCGTTGTAGGTTGTCTAGTGTTTCGTGCGCTTCAGGTTAAGGAGTTTTATTTTTAAAGCAAAATGTAGGCGAACTTGTTCAGTGGTTTTTAGAAACAGAATAACCTTCCGAAATATCCTTGTTGTTACTTGTATGGAAATTCGAGAATCATCAAACCAAGAATATTTCACACAGACATAAATTAAAATAAAGAATAAATTCAACATCACGAAAAAATTAAAATTGCTCTGAAAATGAGGAGAAAATTTAGAGGAAGACAATGAAGGGAGATAAATAAGAGAAGTGGAAGTAGGTGAATAATATTGTACGAAGACAATGCCAAACCGCCGGGCCTAAACAGAAAAAGAGAAAACTCATAGCAAGTGCTGTCCTCGCCAAAATCCTCTGTACTTCCCCGGTATAAGTGGATGCTATTGTCATTGAAAGGTATAAGAGAAACATGTTGCCAGAAGAGAGAGCGATAGAATATAATACTGTCAGAAATAATAATATAACACTGTCAGAAAGTGCGGCCCTGGCCTTGGCCAACACGCCACCTATAGACCTCTTAGAGAACAGTCAAATGTCTACAATACATTTAAAGACCAGTGTTTGCCAACTGCAGAAGAAATGACGTCTGGGCAACCTTCCCCTCCATGATAAGACACTCACAAAAGCAGAACGAGCAACGGGAGTAATTGACAGAGCACGGTCGCTGGTGACAAACGCCTTGGTATTAGGACATTACCGATGTTTCTGGCAACAAGAGTGGGAAACCATTTAAATTTTCTTGCAAATTTTTGTAAGATTATTTACGTATATATTCTTTCGATTTGAGTAGAAAGTTTCTTTTGGTAGATACTGAAAATATTGAGAAGTTTTTAGTTTCAAAAAAAGTTAAACCTACAGTGATATCACGCACCTTTGCGACACAGAGAAACCGGCGAGATAAAAATAATCTCTGAGAATTGACAGATGCAATCATCAGATGAATAAAGGATTTTTCAGGTAGAAGATTACGGAAAAAGAAGTGAAAATCATGATATTCTCAAACAAAACTGTACATGAAATAATCAAGCCTAGTTTCACGAGGGATCTATGGGAATAACAACCTTGAGTAAATCATATGTATATGAAATCAGTACTTAATTCAATCATAAGTACGATACAAGTTTATTAACACCATGATTGCTATTGTAATTACGCACTATCTTCAATTTCCTTACTCAACAGATTATTAGTTAAGGTTTATTAATTATTACTGTTCATAAAATTTGGATATTTTCCTTTCTAAATTATCCTGATAATAATGATCTCTGTGCATAAATACTGTAATCACAACAGTGAATGCTTTTAGTTGAATGGTACTATTTTTTCTTAAACAGAGCATACAAAAATCTATTATATTTTTATTTATCAATTAAGGATATCATTTTACATAAACAATATAAGTATGCGCATATTGACACCATTGAAATGTCTTTTCAAACAATACAAAAAAATACCAAGAAAATCAGCTTAATGTGTATTGACAGTTAACCTTACTAAAATATTGAACTGACTTCCCTATATTGGTTCGTTACGCTATCATCAACGAATACATTTTAATTATTCCCCCTCATTATCCCCTAAGATTATCTGATTCTGATATTCGTTACTCGTAATTCCCTTCCGCCCTTAAAATATTCTGAGGATACATGTTCGGAGGCGGCGGCCGCAGCGTCGGGTCAGTTCGGCAACATTCGGGTCCCTCCGCAGGTCGCCTCTGCCCCGGTAGAGGGCGCACATCTTCCACCTGTTCCCCAAAGCAGTATTCCCGCAGGGCCTTGCAACTCTCCATCAAAACAGGAGACAAAGCTCAAGGGTGCTACTATAGGGGCCGGATACAGCTGCGGGTTAGGCTCGCCAACTTTCCCGCATAAAAACTGGCTAATTTGTGAAGAATACAAAAGTGTCTTCTAAATGCTCAATTATTCATAATATATACATATAAAAAACACAGAAGAAATAGCGAACATCGACGCTACCTTTATTCTAACATTACGCACCTGCTTGCATCTCGCGAATCCATGCAGGAACTACGCACGCTTTATACTGCGGTTTTTACAGAGCTGGACCTCAAGGTCACTGAAGGCCCGTCACCACGGTAGCATTTAGGCACGGTTTTTCGCGTCTTTCTCAGTCGAGCAACTAGAGTCGCTTCATCTGCGGCACTGATTGATACGGTCGCGAGTATGCGACACCTAGCGGGACAACAGAAACAGACGCGAAAAACCGTGCCTAAATGCTTCCGTGGTGACGGGCCTTCAGTGACCTTGAGGTCCAGCTCTGTAAAAATCGCTGTATAAGTATCGTTGGCAACAGTTCGAATTTAGTTCCTGTAAGAAAGTGCTGCAGGAGACTGCTCTAGTTTCATCACTCCTATCTTTAACATATTCTGTCTGTCCTCGTCGCCACTCTACTGAATTCGACATTCTACTGACATTCGAATACGACATTCTACTGAATCGTCGACTTGCGATGTCTCGTTCGAATCTCTCGTTGGACTCTCTTGTTAGAATATATATATATATATTTGAATATATATATATATATATATATATATATATATATATATATATATATATATATAAACTCCACTAAATGGCACTGCAGCATAAAATTGCTCTTAATTTTAATTCAATTTCTATTCAAACTAAGCTCCATTTGGGCTTCATTGTTGCTGGGCGTTGCCGTGTGACGCAGGGCGAGGTCGTACAGAACAGAACAGGCGGCGCGCGCGCGACAGAAGCAGAAACAGGTAAAGACACAAAGAGAAACATACAGACAGAGAGACAGAGACAGAGAGACAGACAGACAGAGACAGATAGACAGGGAAAGATAGACAGAGGCAGATAGAGACAGATAGACAGAGACAGATAGACAGAGACAGATAGACAGAGACAGATAGACAGAGACAGACAGACAGAGACAGATAGATAGAGAGATAGACAGAGACAGACAGAGACAGAGACAGATGCGGGAGAGAGACACAGAGTGACAAAGTGGCAGAAAGAGACAGAGACCGACAGAGTCTGAAACAGAGAGAGACGGAGACAGAAAGAGACAAAATGAGGCAGACAGACAGAGACAGACTGACAGAGGGAAGCAGAGACAGAGGCCGAGAGGCAGATTGAGGCAGTCAGAGACAGTTACAGAGAGACACGGAGGCAGAGAGATGAGAGAGAAAGAGAGAGAGACGGAGAGAGACACGGAGAGAGAGAAAGAGAGAGAGACGGATAGAGAGAGAGACGGACAGAAGACTGAGAGGGAAAGAGAGAGAAGGGGAGGTGGAAGGAGAAAGAGGGAGGGAGATGGTGAGCAGGACACGTTTGCTGAGTCAGACGGTCTGCCGAGCAGGACACGTCCGCTAGTGCTATATAACGATGTATGAAATATAATTGTCCTAAACTGTTAAAACTACTTTCTCCAAAAATGTTATGTATTAGAAGAATGGAAGTGGAATTCCAGTTCTGTGGAAATCTTTTTTCTTCTTATTCTTCTATGAATATCTACGCGAAATAATAAATAAATAGTTCCTCTTTTAATTAAAGACATGCAGTTTTTTACATATGAGGTTTTTTGTTTTTAATTAGTTATTATCCATTTTTAAATAATTACAGTGCTAGTTATGCTAAACAGAGTCGTATATTGCTTTGAGTTATGTAATAAGTTTTGTTTTCTTGTTTAATCTTTCATATTGTTATTGAATCACAATAATTCTAAATAATAATTATCACCATTTAAAAACGTAATTATTGATTTTATAAGCAAACTTTTTCCCCTCACCGATCACATACAAGAATCTACGCCTCGAATTCAAAGTGAAATTGTCTTTCTTAAATACAAAAAAATATTAGAACGTGAAGAAATAATGTCCCTTGTGGTATTATTTTTGTCACTTTAACTTCAACATAATTTAAGGATAAACGCAAATTGCTTTATGCACAGACAAGGTATTACAGGTAAACTCAAGCTTTTTGTGTCTTTCTTTTTATTCGCAGTAAGTTCTCATGAATAATTAGTGAAGAAATTAAGAACTGCTCGCTAGCTTAGTTTGCCGCCTCTAGCAGGTATACTCCAGTTACCAATTGTGTATTTTTACTATGCAATTTCATAATAAAGAGAAGTTTTTAATACACTGTTACAGTTGTCCAATTTGTTCATCTCTCAGCATAGAAACTTTAATGAAAAATTGTAGATTAATTTTTTTAATATTTATGTTTCATTACAAAATTAGGTTTACTTATCGTCAATTCGTTGAATCAAGTCGTACTGATTCATGTTATATGAGAAAGGCAATTTTTTCTTGAGAGCCGATTATCACCTCTGAAGGATCCTTCATTTCCCCCAAATGCGTATTACTTGCTACAATTATAACGGTTCACCTAAAACCATTGTGGAAATGCCTTCTCCGGACATCGGAGTTATAAAACTAGATCGGATACTTATATAACCATAAAAAATTGTGTGCCGCAAATAGGAGACATACTTCTATCTACACGAGGATCACTATGCAACGTAGATCAAGTGGCGATCTGACAACACGAGTATTGAACATTCTATCTGTTGAAACCCAAGCACAAAGACGTCCGAATGGATGGATCGTGAGATGCAAGAATTCTTCACGTGCCCAAGTTTGTCACTGGATCGTTCTCGATCTGTTTATTGAAGAAGTGTAATGGCCGTACTATTTTGAAGTTATTTCTGTTCTTTACAAGCCTTGTACATTCCCCTGTTCTTGTACTTGCCCGGGTTCTTGAACTTACTCTGGTTCTTGTCCTTGCTCTATTTTTTTTTTGTATTTTTCTTGGTTCTTGAACTTGATCTGGTTCTTGTTCTTCCCCTGGTTCTTGTACTTGCTCTGGTTTTTGCACTTGTCTGGGTTTTGTTCTTGCCATGATACTTGTACATGTCCTGATATTTCTATCCAACAACAAAATTTAATCAAAAACGGCGCCATTTTTCTGTTTTGAAAATTTGGAAAATGTCCTAAGGGCTACATGTAAAATACTCCCAAAATTACAATATCGGTTTCAAATTCAAGGGGCCGTGACATCAGCCAAATCGACAGGGAAATAACATTTTTTGGAGAAAATCGGCTGAACGGTTTAGCCGCTAGCGTGGTTTATAGATGGGCCGACGGGCAGACACATTTGCCGTCAATCGAATTTTCGATATCAAGGACACACTAAATATGGATTCTGACTACACCATGTGTTTGAGGATTTTTGTCTAAATTAAACAACTGAATTTATCCACTTTTTTGTTACCAGAGTCTTGTAATAGTTTTTCTGCCGAAAATTTGCGTTTTTGTGCAACATTACATAACTTTCTCTCTACTGCGGTAGCGATAGCTAGAAAGTAAAAATCTTCTAACACGTGGTGTAGGTCCTTATTTTCTGTGTCCTTGATATAAAAAATTGAGCGTCCTTGAAAGCGAAAAATTGAATAACGGCAAAACGTCTATCTGTCCGTCTGTGAACAACGCTAGTGGGTAACCGTTTCGCCGATTTTCGCCAAAAGTGATATTCGCCTGTCGATCTGGCTTATGTCGCAACCCCTTGAATTTGAAACCGATATTGTAATTTTAGAGAGTATTTTACAAGAGGCTCCTGAAACATTTTCCAATTTTTCAAAAAAAATGGCTTCATCGTTTTTTTATTAAATTTATTTGTTGCCTAGTGTAAATAACGT
>BLKR01006356.1:0-59167 GCA_011170035.1 Teleogryllus occipitalis
TGGCGCTTCATTCCACTAGACAATTGGTCCATCTTATAAAGGATCCATGAATTTATAATGGCAAGGTCAATGAAGTGCCAGAAAACTCGAACAGGCCATTTACGTGTTCTCATGCTAATTCTGTAGTAAGAAATAAGTCTGTCACAAAGATCTACTCCTCCCATAGACGAGTTGTAGTCAACTACTGTTTTGGGACATGGAACAAGCATATATTTTTTCTCTTTTTTATCCCATCTCCTTACATTTTGGAGTGGCTTTGCTCCCGTTGCTGTAGTAGCCATAAGAACTGAACGATTGTCCATCCATTTTAGCACACTTATTTTATTGTCTTCACAAACCAGTTCTTCGTAACTACCTCTTCCTTTTTTGAGAAGCTCTGCATCTGTATGAAGCTTCTGACGTGCACCTTTTGAAACTCTGTTTGCTTGAATGGTGCCAACTGCAAGAATTCCTTTCTGAGACAAATGTTGGAAAAGTGGAACAGATGTAAAATATCTGTCACAATAGATTACGTGCCCTCTTTTGACGTTTTCAGTTAGCTTGTGAACAACAGAGCCACCAATTCCTAAATCTTCCAAAGGCTTTCCATCAGGCCAAGTGTTAGCTCCCTGGTAAATAAAGAAATCAAAAACAAGTCCTTGTGGGAAAGCCATGACAAAATTTTTCAAACCCACAGGATTTGGTTTACCTTTTACATATTGTTTGAGACTCGTGGTCCCTGAAAATGGGATCATCTGTTCATCAATACTGAGATCTTTACTCAGAGGGAGAGAATTGCACTTTCTTTTTACAACATCGATAATTGGTTGTACTTTCCACAGTCTGTTGTTCTTTTTCATGTCAGAAGATACAGACAAATTGTCAACAAAGTGAATATAATTTCTGAGTGTAAAAAATCTGTCTCTAGGAATTTGTGTCACCGCTGGAACTTTCAAACCTGGTCGATAATAAAGCCTCAGCCGAGGTAGTTTCATAACACCTGTAATTACGTGGGCCCCGACTAATTTCTTGTATTCTTCTGCAGTGGCTCTCAAAGGTTTTGACAGGTTAGCCTGAAGAGCTCTCCTGTTACTTTGATCTGCTACAAGGTTCCAGAATGAATCATCAAAATATTCATTAAAATAATCAAGAGGAGACCAGGAAGTCCGTTCTTCCGCATTCCATTCGTCATCATCAACTAAATAAACATCCGGATCAAATTTTGTAGCTTTCCATTTTAGAGGGCGGCTTTTCTTAGATTCTGTCTTGTTGTTCTGAAACGGGATATTGCATTTTGATACAACAATGTATCTATTTTAATGTGAACTGATCAATAATAAATGGTCAAAATCAGTAACAGATTCTTGCTAAACAAACACTTTCAGGAAACATACCTTAGGTGTATGTGATTCTGTATTTTCTTCTGTGTCATCTGACATATCCTCTTCGCTAACAGAACAAGTTTGAAACTCACTGTCTTCCACATCTTCATCAGATGATGCACCTTCAAAATCACTTGCATCAAGGAGTTCAATAAGCTCTTCATCACTTAATTTTCTGTTGCTCTCCATAACTGCAAAATAAATTTGATGTACTCTTTCAGTTCTCGTAACATAATTAAAATATCTGTTTAATATTATAAAAATTATAACATCAACTCACCTGCGCTGACGACCTTCCCTCTCGGCGCCATTTTGAAGATTGCAGTGCAGCCAATATTCACAGTAGTGTCACGCAAACAAAAAAAATGTCATTCATAATTGAGTTGTCCAGCTTGATAATCACACGATTTCCAATACTTTAATCGAAACGGAAGTCGAGAAAAAAAAACACAAAAACCGTCCAGCCGACTGGACACGAGGACTGAGGAGGTTAACCCCTTCGAAATAATTTTACCACAAGAAAATGTAAATTTATCAAAATATCAAATTATTTGTTCTTACTCTTTCGCATTTATAATATACACTGAGTAATATAAGTAGCATAGAGACAGTTATGTAATGATGTGGAAAATTTATTTCAAGATTTCAAGGGATATACCCGTTTTGGGGTGCCCTAAAACCGAAATAGTGTTTTTTTCAAAACAGCAGTCTGCCCACCCGTCCGTCAGTCCGCCTGTCCGTCCGCCTGTCCATCTGTCCGTCTGTCTGTCTTTATATATAACTTTATTTCACAGCATGCTCCGTTACATATAACACTACATGCTTTCAAATGCATATATAACTTAGAATTAACAATATTTCAAAGTAATATTACATCTTCAAAATACATAAAATGAAAATACATTAACTTGAAATTATATAACATAAAATCGTTGGGCTTGAAATTTAAATCCATAGAATTCATATCTTTATGTAAACACTATCTGTTTAATGTTCTGAAGAAATATGTTAAATTCACGTAAGTGCTATTTTACTAATTTCTCAGGTGTGGGGGGCCAAGTTCCTAACTTCATTTTTATCGTCTGTCCGTCCGTCCGTCCGTCCGTCCGTCCGTCCGTCCGTCCGTCCATCCGTCCGTCCGTCCGTCCATCCGTCCGTCCGCCCGTCCGCCCGTCTGTCTGACTGTCCGTCTGTCTGTCTGACTGTCCGTCTGTCTGTCTGACTGTCCGTCTGTCTATCTGTCTGTCTGTCCGTCTGTCTGTCCGTCTGTCTGTCCGTCTGTCTTCTCGCCGGTCCGTCTGTCCGCCTGTCTGTCCGTCTGGTCTGTCCGTCTTGTCTGTCCTTCTGTCCGGCCGTCGGTCCGGCCGTCTGTCCGGCCGTCCGTCTGTCCGTCTGTCCGTCTGTCTGTGTGGTGTATGTGAACAACACTAGCGCCTAAACTCTGTGTACGATTTTTTCCAAATTGAGGAAAACTTCTATCGATTTGACCTGAGTCGAAGCTCTCCAAATTTGAAAAACATTCATTAATTTTTCGGGGAACTTTAAAAGAACATGTTCAAAATTTTCAGAAAAATGGCTCCAAATTTTATTTTTAAATTTATTTTAAGAATAGAGCAAAATACTTTAATGAAGGTGGCATAGGTTTGTTTTCCAGTGTTGACTCTGAATTTTCGAAAATTGTAAAGTTATGAATTTTTTCGGCATTTCCTACTACTACAAAATTAAAGACAAAGATTTTTCCTTCCAAATAAATGTGAGGTTCATAATTAGTTCTTTCTTTAACGTCATGCACATTTTTTTCCAAACTTTTAGTAGTTGTGCAATATTGCGGGTAATGTATACAATTTAAAAAGGTAAAAAATTATATTTTCTTGAAAAGGACTTCGTATTCTTTTTTTAAATTCCGGTAGTGATAGTGCTAAATGAACTCTATGAGATGCTATAAACACCATACTGCTCTATTCTTTTTTGTTTTTAGAAATTACAAAAATTTAATTTTGACTAGTCTGTCACGTCGTTAATATTTTCATTAATGAAACTTTCTTTACAATATTGCATTTACAAGTAAATGTCCTTTAAATGATTTTAGAAAAAATCTCAAAATCTCAAAATCTCAATAGTTTTCTGTTAAAAGGATCTCAAAATTGCGCCTTTTCGAAAACGTTCAAATGCCATATTCTTAAAATCGGCTCCAAAATTTTTTCTTCAAACTTTTCGTACGAATAGTTATAAATGCACTCTTTAAGTTGCTATAAAATTAACTTTGCTGTATTCTTCTGGTTTTTCAAAAATTACACAAATTTAATTTTTTTTAATATCCGTCAATATGCACATTTCTCATAATTTGTATACATTATTGGATTTGTGAGGAGATGTGCTTCAAATGATGTCCAAAAAAGTTTCGCAAAGTATTTCTGTGAAAAAAAGTTTCAAATATCGCATTTACAGTAACGCTTAGATGCCATTTTCGTAAAAACGGCTCCATATTTCTGAACGAAAATGTTCATGTAGGACGAGGGTTTACTTTCTATAATATTATTAAAGTAATATTTTAGTTCTACCATTAAGAAATCGAAAGTGTGGAAATTTTTAAAAATGCAGTTTTCCACGCTGCATTACATAACTTTCTCTCCACTGCGCAAGCGGCAGCCAGAAAGTAAAAGTCATTTTACTGCTAAACATTATTATTTTTATAAACATTTATCATTACTATTATACATACTACAGAAATAACTGACACAAAATTGTTTATTAGATATCCGTTATTATTTCGGAAAAAATATGTTTACTTTCATATTGTTGACGACCAATTCATTATAGTTACCTACAAGATTTATTTTAATACACCTCAATGATTTGACAATAAAGCTATACCTTGTTCAGGTAATCGACCCAAATCATGGAAATATATTCAGTAAAGAATTCTAAATATTTCATATAAAATAATGCACATAAATATTCGAATACAGTTATTGGTCGTTAATAAAATAATATATTTGCATTCTCGCATAATATATTTGCACTATAAATACTATAAATTAATTTTTACTTAGATGGTTTAAATGTACTTCAAGATTGCGAATGCCCTGCATTAGTGTGTCTGTTACAACTGCATCGCAAAATACCATTTTTTGACAGACCTATATTTTAGTAGAATACATTACTCGATAACATTACCTACGTTTTTATTTGTATTAATAGACGTTAAAGTTCTATGTCACATTGGTGTAATTTTCGAATGAAAAGAAATGTAGTGTGAAACACTTCAGTAGTAGCGAGTTCATGAAAATGATGCCAATGCCGTACTAGGCTGAGGTGCCTGTGGAAAGAAATGTAACCTTATTGTTTATTATTATTATTATTATTATCATCATTATTATTACTATTATTATTATTATTATTATTATTATTATTATTATTATTATTATTATTATTATTATTATTATTAAGATGATTGAGTGAGCTGTGGTAAACAATGGTGTCACAATAGAGAGTGAAAGTTAACTCATTCCTCTCTGACAAATGCAAAAGCGCTGAGAAAGGTTCAGGAGAGTACTTTATTGAAACAAACTTTACATAAAGAACTTAATTAATTCACCTAATAAATTGTTTTCTTGTTCTCAGAGTTAATTTCTCAATACTGTTTTGTAAAACTTTATAATATTTGAATCATTATGTTGAAAATTTAGAATTATTCTTTGTTTATATCTAATCTGTTAATTTTACTTTATTCACTTGTTAATGTTATTTTAAGTAGTTTTTAGCTTATTTTTGTTGTTTTTTTGGCGTTGGTTGCATTTTTGTTTAATTTTATTTTGTATAAACACAGTCGCATTTCTATGATGTACACTTTACTAATGTATTTTATTGATAAATAAATTCAAATTATTATTATTATTATTATTATTATTATTATTATTATTATTATTATTATGAAGAGTTCTTAACGACCATAAATTAAGATTTGAAAAGCAGGTTAACGGGGCTTGGTCAGAAAAATGTACACTAGTTGTTTGCCAACGTTTCGGAAACTTTTATTTCCTTCCTCAGGGCTAATATAAAAGAAAATGAAAACAACACTGTTCATGAATAATGTTACCAAAAAACACACGTATGAGAAACAACTTTTAGCTAAGTTACAAAATATTTGCAAATTTCCTTTATATATATAACATAAACATGACATACCTTACAACACCAAGAACAACTCAACCCATTCACTGCACCATCCTCCATCTCCGGCATGATAATATTATTATTATTATTATTATTATTATTATTATTATTATTATTATATGGACATATTTTCCTGTCTCATCACTTTTATTAGTAAGGTTAGACGGAATTCATTGCAAATGCAAAGGATCCCCTTATGACGACTGACTCGCCGAGACCTAATGTTCGATTTTATGGTCTGTCCTATTCGGCTTCCTTTTTCTGTGAATACTGATAATGTTGTGCTTTCGCGCATGTGAACTATTTTCTTTATTCCCGAAAGTTCAGTGCATATTGTATTCCGTTGAGTGGTGGTGATTTCCCCTAGCTACATGGAGAGAATTGGCGCCGTTCTACCGACGGGCTTTGAGGGGTTTCCGCCTCCAGCAACCTCCATCAGCAGACAACCAGGAGAAGATAAAAGATCGTGCGCGGTCCGTGGCCAATTTTTACGATACTACTCCGGCATTCATCTTGCAGTAAATGGAAAACCACGGAAAACTACCGATCAGCGCAACCGGCCGCTAGAATTCTCCTCCAGAGCAGAACTCGCTCTAACTCCCTAGCTACTGTCGAAAATACGCCACCGATGGGACTAGAACCTAGTTAGGGATGCTGCAGTGGCAACTACTGTGTCTCTGAGCTATCTCAGCCTATTTTTGCCATCAAACACGGAAGAAAGGTCTTCGCTGATAACACGTTTTGCTCTTGCGCAAAGACATGCTTTCATTGCCAAGGTCAACGGCTCGTTTGAGATTAGGATTACGAGCGCGTCCAGGGCAATAACACACACTCGTACTTCAGGACCAATGACTAAAGAGCGGGCGGTTGCCGGATCACGCAACGTCCATTTCGAGCTGGAGAATATGCGAGGCGTGTGCGTAGCTACGTACGGGTCTCTTTACTACGTCGAGAACAGATTGCCCGCCGAACTTATGCACCATTGTTCTTGGGTTTTTAGACGACGAATAGCTTCTGAAAGAAATACTGCCAATACGGACGGAGATGACATATCCCCTCCGGAAGTCACGCACTTGGCCTTGCTGGACCCGATGTTTCATGATGTACAGTTGTGGGTAAGATGTGATCTCAATTTGATTGCAAATGATGACTCTGAAAGTTATCAGGATTGTTTATGTGTGAGATGTGAAATCGAGCGGGTGCGAGAATTCGGAAAATCGTAAAATGTATTTTAATCAAAAATGTATAAAAAACTACATATAAATGATTATATCGGTGAATAACATTGTTAAAAATTCAAAATTAATAGATATGTGCGACGCATAATTTGAAAATTTTGTAAATACAAACTAGTGCTGCAACAGAATGGTACAGACTTTCTCGCAATAGATAGATATGTATTATTTCTGCAAGTAGGTTTTTACAACCTGGTGGCACAACGCTACAATTTATATATTACAATAAGAAATATAAATAAAATTGAACTTAAATTATTTGAAGTCAATAATAATAATAATAATAATAATAATAATAATAATAATAATAATAATAATAATAATAATAATAATAACAACAAACCAAATTTTCTGTGATATTAAACAGATACCACCTGAAGAAACATATCGCTATTTGGGAAACCCTCAGAACCATCGACTGGACCATAATCGTACCAAGGAGGAACTTCAAATAAAATATCAAAAGCGGCTAACAAAGTTGTTAAACACTTATTTATCAGGGGGTAATCTGATTTCAGCTATCAACACCTGGGCTGTGCCGGTCCTAACCTACTCCTTTGGGATTGTCAAGTGGACTGAATCTGACCTGGAGGAGCTGGACAGATCAACGAGAAGACTGTTACATAAATTCCGCTGTCTTCATCCAAACTCCTCAGTAAAAAGATTATATCTATCTCGAACGATGGGAGGCAGAGGGTTAGTTAATATAAAAACATTTTTCCTGAGACAAGAGGAAAAAATGCGACAGGTTCTTTTAAATTCTGACATATTAATGATATTAACTGTTAATGAGGACCGCGGCTTCTCTCCGTTGAACTTCCATGAACGACATTATGATTTAAACATCTCTACCCACCAGTCGAACTTTATGAATGGAAACAACAAGAAATACATGGAAGATACCCAAAACTCTTGTTTCGAGATGCTGTAGATAGACGTTCCTCGGTGGAGTGGCTTTTGGAGAAACAAATATATCCTGAGACCGAGGGTTTTAAAATATCAATTCAAGACAGAGTTATCAAGACCAGAAACTATCGAAAGCATTGTTTAAAAGAAGATGTGGTGGATAAATGTAGGAAGTGTGGAGCTGTAGGAGAAACTATAGAACACATCACAGCTGCATGCTCTTCCCTCTCAGACAGTGCTTACTTAGCAAGGCATCATGTTGCGAAAATCCTGCACAGGGCAATTGCAATAGAGCATAAATTATTGGATGAATCGACACCGCCATTCTATAAGTACACCCCTCCTTCAGTGCAGGAAACAAGTTCCACCCTTTTGTACTGGGACAAACCGGTTTTAACTGATCGTACTGTTGATTACAATAGGTCAGATATTCTCCTTATAGATAAAAAGAAGAAAGAAGGAGTAATAATAGATATCGCAGTACCATTATTCCACAACATCAAACAGAAAGAAACAGAAAAAATTTCGAAATATGAAAATTTATCTTATGAACTAAAACATGTTTGGAAATTAAATGCTACCAAAATATACCCACTCGTGATATCGGCGGAAGGCCTGGTCAGTAAAAACTTCCTTAAAAACTTAACAGAACTTAAACTACCCAAAAACGTTCTGAACATGGGACAGCGCGCAGTTTTGTTGCAAACAACCCATAACGTAAGAACATTTTTATCTTAAGTCCAGATATAAGATGAAGTTCTTCTTCTGTGACCGAACCTGTACCCAAAACAACTCTGGGGAAGGTGAGCATTTTTACCAGCAAAATAGCTGAGAAACGTAGGAATAATAATAATAATAATAATAATAATAATAATAATAATAATAATAATAATAATAATATGATAAAATGCTAATAATGCGAGAAATAGTAACCATAGTATAATTAACTATCATTTTATGACTAACCTTCACAATTATTTTAAACTATTCAATACACGACTTTTTAATAACAATGCACAGCACTTCCATTCACTTTACAACATTTACACTTCACTTCTCTTTCTACTTCTCAATTGCACTAATTTCAAAACACGTCACCACCCTTCAATACAAAACTACTTTGAATATAATTATATATTTAATAAAGCACTCATTTAGTTCGTTTTCTAATATTTTAAGTGTAGGCTAGCTTTCAGGCACTGTCCACCTCAGCTGCAACCTATCGGTCCCGAAATGATTTGTTTTCACATTTTCTCAATTTTTTGGTTCACTAATAGGAGATAGCTGGTATAATAGATATATTAGCTGGTAAGTATATAAGTAGCTGGTAATTCAAAGCAAAACAGTGCAGTGCAGTGAAGTGTAGAGAACGCGATCAATGCCCTTTTTCCAAAATCTAATTTAGCCATTATCTTTTTAGCTTGTATTAATTTTTAGTATCACAAACATATAATTATTGTACATCATGATAAAGTTGAAATAATTGTTATAACACTTAATATTAGTGATAGTATGATTTTTTTATCTCCGCCTTGTATTACTGTGTATATACTCTTTATTATTATTATTATTATTATTATTATTATTATTATTATTATTATTATTATAATTATTAATTAACTGCCACCGGGTCATACCCAATTGCAATTCAAATAAATGTATGTATGTATATTAAAGATGAGTAAAACAGTTCCATACAAATATTTTCATTTTTCAATTCGGTAGGCTTCTAAAGAACATGTTGTTCGGGCATTTTTTTTAATGTTCAATTTTGACCTTAGGTTTGCAGTAAAGTTTTGAGTTTTCGATAAAATTAATGAAAAAAATTAAAACACACCTGTTCACAAATGCAATAATGTCTAGAAAATGACATAAAATAACGTGTAGCAAAGTAGATATTAACATGAGAGATATTTCAAAAACATACATATGTGTAATTTTTGAAAAAAAATGTATATAGAAAAATGGCCTTTATGACATTGATGCAATGTATTTAGCACTATCCGTACAAAACGTTGCAAGAAATATTGGACATTTTAACAAAAATTCTTCTTCCTAATGTCTTTATTTCACACAAAATTACTTGAAAACTATTCCACTTTTGGAAAAATGTATGTCCTCATTTAAAGATCTAATTTTAAGAACAAATTTTATTAAGAGGAACTATTTCTATCTGTATTGCTGTAACTGTTGGAAGACACCGCAAAAATTTTGAACCTTTGCAATTTCCGCAAATTTTGATATTTTAATGAAAATGGGGCAGTGCCGGTTTTATCAGCGTTCTTTAAGCCATAGGGCAAAATTTCATTAAAAAATTTAGAGGAAAGTTTGAGAAAAGTGTAACCTCCACCACCTAATAAGGTGGTGGAAAGTTCCCTAAAAGCAAATGACATATGAGTTACACTGTATTTCTAATATAAAGATTTTTGAAAGGTTTCTTCGCAAGAGTATGCGCAAATTCCGAATAGCTAAGACCAAAAAGATAGAAAAGTAATACGGGAAATCCTGTGCCATTCTTTGGCAGCACTAGTTATTGTCTTGTATATATACATACTAGTTGAATGGGGCATCACCGACGCGGTCAAGCTTTTTAAACTGTTTTAAAAGTATTTTCATGTGTTGAAAAGTTCTTTAATATTTCAGTTCTTTCATGCCTAGGTTTCTTCAAATATGTTTTTCCAGTATCTGACATTGGACTCGCGTGAATGTATAATGCGACTAGTTAGAACTCAAGAAACTGTCTGATTTGAGTTTTGTATATATATATATATATATATATATATATATATATATATATATATATATAATGGTGGCCCTTAATATAAGGGGTTGGGGTGGTGTCTTTTTTAACATTATTTTAAGCGCACACTCTTTACTTTTTAATGAAATATATAATTTTACTAAAGTTTTCAAATAAACTATTAAATGACATTATTAAACAAGTGTACGATAAAAATTGGTTTAATAATATATTTTCAAGTATATTTTGTTTTAAGAGTAGCTTTCTTGCTGTCAGGGAATTGTTTTCTGTGTCTTCCACACACTGGAGTATAAATTGTTTGCTCTTTATTTCCTGTTAACAGTCTGTTAAAATCCTGCATCAATTTCACCCCTCTTTCTGCTACATCATTAACAACATTGAGATTCTGGAACGTTTGTTGTGCTTAAAATAAGAATTATCCATATCCCAGATATGTGAGATATTATTCAGAAAGCCCAATATCAACATCCAATTTCGTTAATAAATTTAAACTTCTATGGGAAGTGAAATCCTCTATTTATTCTGGAAACAATAACAACAAAATTTATTTTAATATTATACCCAAATTTTGAATGACTTAATTTGCAAATGTTTATTAGAACAAGCTGTTAAACATTTTATAAAAAATATAAATTTGACGGTCTTATGAAATCAAAGAAAAATGTTTAATGAAAGTATTGTAAATACATAAAAATATTGTCATTAATATTAAAATCTTCCCTAAGTGGAGAGGAGCTTCATTAGGATGACTGATGTAGAACAGTTTTCTTAAGAATGAGCCATAGTGATAGCTAATGCTGGGAACATAACTAAAGTTTCTATGGTCGTTGTGCCCTCGAGCCCATCAGATTCCCTTCCTGCATTAGTTCGTTTGCAGTCGGCTAACTTGTAAATGGCTTCGACGCTTCCTTTTGTGATGTCATCGTGCGACAAAAATATAGTGCGCAGCGAGAAATAATTGCAATTAGGAAGTGCAGTGTTATGTGCTATTTTATAAAAAAATCTTTTTCTATAAACATTACATTAAATTTACTTTTTGTCTGATAAATATTATGTTTATTTTAAAACTGAGACTTGAATGCAAGATGCTTACCGGTGCACGTGCTTCCGGCTTAAAATCATTTTTCTTTCTATTTACGTTTGTTTCGTTTTAATTTTACTGATTGTGAGAGCAAGTGAAGACATTTTCCACACACGTAATTAAATTTAAATATTTCCCGAACTCTCGTACGTGCATATACCTCAGCGTAATTCTTAGACTTCTGCATAGGGACGTTTTCTCAGGAGCCATTATCACTTTACGAAGGGGCGTTGCTGAGCAGCTGTCGCGGCAGAGGGAATTTTCATGTGATGTTCACTTGTTACGCGAACTGTCACTTTGGCTCATCCTTAGGAAAATCCTTCTATACATCTCCTTTCAGCGAAAAGACTTTCTAGTTTCAAATTTTCTATTGTGACGTCGTGGGAACACAACAGCAATCACAGACACGAGCTTCAGATATTTACTGCTTTATTAATAATTATTTACAAATAAATAGTTTGATCAGTTATTTACAGCTCTGATAAACCCTATCCCTGATCATAGGAGCTATCCTTAAATGATGCAAGATCTGCCTGAATCGTGGCCCTCGCCACTCCTCAGAGAGCTTACGCGCACAGCGTAGAGCCCCGGCGACCGCAGTCACCCGTGGAAAAAATGTTCCACAGCGGCGTCCCAACACATGGGTTACCCTTCGAGCATCGCTCGTCTCCGCACCGCTCTGGGTGCAAGTTTTGCGCGTTCGCACGAAGTTTTCACTCAGCTCAAAACCCACTCCTGCGCTTTGCGCTCTCGCTTATATACCTTCCAGATCACGTGACACGCAACGTCATCTTGCGATCGCGCGGCAATTCACGCCACGTGACTGTCGCACTGCCACGCATTTTGGGCATCTCTTTCCATGGATTTCTATAAGTTTCCAAAATACATCGAGGTGCCTCCGCCCCCTAGCTACCGTCTATTCAAACTCTCTTAACTTTTTCTACCGACATTCTCTGCCTGCACTAATCTTGCAAGCCCCGGCCTTCCTGCTTATTGCAATACAATACGTTACACTATGATGGCCTTCTTGGATGTAATAATAAATTTTTTTACAAAAATTGCTAAAATACTTAAATCTTCATTTTAACACCATAGATGATTGCAAAATTTATTTAAAGCATTTGACGAAATTCCCTTATTTATTTTTTATATTTCTTAAAACACATTAAAACGTTAAATCATTAAAAGGAGCTGTTACTGCTGATTCATTTTCCATCCAAGCTTTAACATACACTGTCACTAGAAACAAATAAATGTTTTTCAGACTTCTTTTCACACACTTTTAAATCCAATTACTCTCTAAACTAAAATATTTTAAAGCAATACATTTCTTTTGCCATCCGAGTATGGTGCAATGCCCCTGGTGGCCTAATTTTCATAGTTGAGTCCGAGTTCTTTCTAATAAAATCTTCACATAATTCAACAAGCTTCCGAAAATCGTGCTTCAATTTTTCATTTTTCAGTGCATTAAAAATATAATTAATATTACTCAGTGTTTCGTTTTCACCACAAATTCCGTTAAAGTATTCATATCCATCGACATAATTTACTTTTTCCCAATTATTCCGTTTTTCTCTTACCTTTTTAAAGAAAACAACATCTGGACCACAATTCACATGAGGTAACTCGTGTCCGAAAACACTTAGTAGCACTAATTTATAAATGTGGTGACAAGGAAAATATACCTCTCGGTCTGAAAACTATTCTAGAAATGTTATCGCACCGTTAAAACGACCAGTGGTGGAACTGGTTGAGCCACAACAAATAATTTGAAACATATCTTTTAATCCCCAATATTTTAGAATATTCCAGACAGCCGTAGCTTGCTTCTTTCCGGAACAATTCTCTAATTTAGGCACTCCAAGCAGCTGCCCTTGACCAATATACGAAACAACGATAGCCCTTCGGTTTTTAAATATTTTACATTTAAAGCGGGTAACACATTTAAATCTCCCAAAACAAGCGGGTAACAATATTCCAATAAACAGATATATGACCTGGTTCATTTTCTTTAAATAAATCTTTAATATTAGTAAGCTTCTTCTTACAAAATTCCTCCCGATATATTTGAATAGTATTGCTACCTCTTCTACGTTATGTCTTAAAGACTCAGCTGCAGCTTCGAGAATAAAAACCGCATTTCTCTGGCCAATGTAGCATCAATCGAACATCAATTTTTCAGTTAAATAGCATTTCCTGCCATGTTTTTTCAAAGTATCAACATTTCTCAATCAAAAACTCATCTGTCCGTTTAGGTTTACTTCAAGAGAAGTCTGGTGATGATCGCCCATGATGATTTTTGATGATCGCCCATATTGATCAGAAATATCTTCAACATCTGACGAATCTTCGGAAGAATCTACACAAATACCAGCAACTTCAGAAGTGCACCGAGCCTTAGCCCATCCGTTTTCATTTTCCCTAAGTCTCAATAATGCCCTTCCTTCACGCTTTGCTAGCTTCATATCGATTCCCCCAAGACATCCCCTTCGCCCCGGCTCTCTTTGTCTCTAAGAATGTTTTATCTTCTTCACTTTTTATAATCTCTAAAGCATTCTCATGAGCAATGTCAAATAAACTAAATACTGTACAGCGGTATACGAAGTAATACGAGAAGTGTAGAGAAAGTTATGTGATGCTACTGAAAACCGATTTCGAGATTTAAAGGGAAATACAAGTTTTCGGGTGCCCTGATACCGGAAAGGTGTTTTTTTCAAAACGACCGTCCGTCTGTATGTCCGTCCGTCTGTGCGTCCGTCTGTCCGTGAAAACTACTAGCGCCTAAACCATGCGTTCGATATTTTCCAAATTCAAGAATCCTATACCTACCGGGATCTATTTGAAACATTGAAATTTTAAAAAAAAATCTTAAAAATTTGGGGGTAATTTACATAAACCCCCCGGTCATTTCCAAACTTTCTTAAAAAATTGCTCCAAATTTTCTCCTTAAATCTCTTGTAAGAATACAGTTAAATACACTTATAAAAGTGGCATAGATCCAATTTTCACGGTTAACTCTGAATTTTCGAAATTATCAAAGGTTTGAATTATTTCCGGGGCCATCCTACAACTATAAAATTGAAGACAGAGATTTTTCCTTCAAATGAAATTTGTTGTTCATATTCAGTTCTTTCAATAAGATAAAGCACATTTTTTTACATATTAGTAGTTTTCAAACAATATATTGTGTGCAATATGTCCAATTTTAAAAATAACAAAAACAAGATTTTCTCAAAAATGGCTTCGAATTTTTTCTTCAAACTTTGGTACGGATGGTGCTAAATGCACTTTATAAGACGACAAAAACACCATATTGCTTTATCATTTTGTTTTTTCCAAAATTACAAATATATACTGTTTTGGACTTGTCTCTCACGTAATTAAGCACATTAGCAGCAATTTGTTCACATTATTACAGTGATTAGTACATGTGCTTTAAATAATGTCACATAAATGTCTCGAAAATTCAACTGTTTTCTGTTGAAATGAGCTCAAATTTCCGTATTTTCAGAAATACTCAAATGCCTTTTTCTCAAAAATGGCTTCAAACTTTTCCAATGGATAGCGCTAATTTCGTTGTGTAATATGATGTAAAATTCATTTTGGTGTATTCTGTTGTTTTTTCAACAATTACACACATTTTTTAAAATCTCTCTCACGCCGTTAATATTCAGCAGCGTATATTTTCAGCAATTTCTATACATTATTGCATTTGTGAATGGAAGTGTTTCCAATGACTTTAAATGAAGTTTTTCGAACACTCAACAGATTCCTGTAAAAAAGAGCTTCAAAACTTACATTTACAGTAATGCTAAATCGCTTCTAATTTTCTAAAATTCTTAAAAACGGCTTCTAATTGTTAATTGAAAATTTGTATTTAGGAAGACTTTACTCATCTTTAATATCTTTGAAATAATATTTCGGTTCTACTGTTAGGAAAACGAAAAGTTGAGAAAATGTTCCCAGAAAAAGTATTTAGGGCGCCAAGAGGATTAACCAAGACCCTAAAGCTACCCACCCGAAGGAAATTCAAAAATTTTACTACGAGAAGGTCTGTGTAATTCTGTATCATCACTAGTTACTTTCTCGTATGCATACGTATGTACGCAGTAATATACGTAGTAAACAGATAGTTATGTAATGCTGCGGAAAAGCGATTTCGAGAGTTCAATGGAAATACACGTTTTGGGGTCCCCTGATACCGAGAAAGGGTTTTTTCAAAACGTCTGTCCGTTCGACTAACTGCCTGTCAATCCGTCCGTCTAGGAACAGTCTGTGTCATTCTGTAGCATCACTCGATTGTATTTGCAAGAAGACGCCGAAGAAATGTCCCAAAGGCTTCATGTAAAATATCCCCAAATTTTAAAGAATGTTTTTCAAAATCTCAGATCCACGACTTGAGCATGACTGACACGGGTTTCTTCAATTTGGGAAAAATCCTTCGTACGGTTTAGGCCTTAGTGGTGTTGATGGACGGGACCGAGAGCGATGGCTCAGTGCATCAACTGATGTCACTGCAGCACCTCTGATCGGGAGGTCCTGCGTTCGAACCCCGACGACAGTAGGATTTTCGACACTAGCTTTTCAGTTAGGTCGAATTCAGTCGCGGTCTGGAGGAGAATTATAGTGGCCGGCTGCTCTGATCGGTAGTTTTACTTGGTTTCTGCGATCAACACTAGGCGAATGCCGGAGCAGTACCCTCACAAACGGGCCACGGACCGCGCGCGATCTTTCCTTTCTCTTCCTTGTCCTATCCTCATCCCTTACATACAGTTATACTAATATACACTACATCAATGTGTAGATATAAATGAAAAATAAAAGTAACGAGATCATGGCAACAACTCAGCACATCATTCATTTAATATTGTATTGAAAACACTCTCCATGCAACATGTAATTAATTTACTGAATTTTGTTCCCAACTTATGTATCGAAAATTGTAATACTGCAATCTTAGTTCTTTAATCTGCATTCCACTTTTAGTAGTATGTGAGAGTACACACTGTAAAATAAAAGTAACAAACAAGTCTGATTTTTGTATGCAAGATAAATTTCCTAAACAACTCTTGGCAGTTTTGTCGTGGCTTTGGCCATGACTTGAGAATTGAGGAAGGCTCCTAAAATCCCACCATACCCCACGTGTGCGCCTGATGCTCTGTTCTGAGACGCAGGTCTCACAGTAGGTGTCTTTTTATCAGGAATTGTATCCTTCACGAGAAACTCAATCCAAAGAGAATTCATTGGCATATCATTTGTCGTTTGGTTTTTTAATTACGTATCGTTGAAAATGATATTGTACTTCTCTGCTGATATTGCATAGTAAGAATAAGGAAAACAGAATGGTATCTGTAATTAAAGACATCCTTTGTAGATGTTTAATACTCGCGTCTATTGACCGCGTGTTGGCTGTCTTGTTAACGTTGCCAATGGGGTGGATTACTGTGTATTCATATTGGGTTTTTCACGATCCATAACAAGAGAATCACGCGTCGGTTTTATAGTTTCTAATAACGAGAGCATGTCATGTAAATCAATTGGATACTTCACGATAGTAATTAATATTTCATGCCCCTTAAAATTAATTTAGAGCTATCTGCACCACTATAAGTACATAATGTGGCAAATAATTATATATTTTAGTGTTCATGAAAGTTTATTTTACGTTTTAGATTTTCTTAATGTTCTAATGATAGCTGAAAGTAACAATTGAACTTTAACTGACTGTGACGTATCAGTTCTAAGTAATAAATTTCAATAAGTGATTGATGAAATATTTATATTTATATTTTCTTCGAGCATCGTAGCATTTACGTATCTCAATTTGTATGTGAACAAGAAAAAATAACTTTATTTTATTAACTTTAAAATAGCAAATATTCTTTGTATAATCGCTCATGACTCATCTAAGCGAGTTCATTCTGCGTATTCCTGTTAACTTTAGGTTGCTACATTAAGAAAATTAATCTAACTTACCGGAAATGGACGCCATTTTTCCTCGGCCTGTCACTGCACCAATCTCATGGGTTTTAAAAGTGAAACGAATACACGCAAGCGGAAAGGTGTCAAGTCATACTTTCTTTACAGAAATTACGTGCAAGGCACAGAGGTCGACCAGGATGGACGGGGTGGTTAGAGCGTGGGCCAACTCAGCGCCTCGGTCGGAAAGGTCGCGGGATCGAGTCCCACCAATATATATATATATATATATATATATATATATATATATATATATATATATATAAAACATTTTTACTGTCTTAGGTGGCTCAGGGTACCAATTGATGTCACAGCAGTGCCCCTGACCGGGAGGTCCTGGTGGTGGCAGGAACTTTGACACTAGCTACATAGCAAGGTCGATTTCCGTCGCTATCTGGAGGAGAATTCTAGCGGTTGACTGCTCTCATCGGAGGTTTTTCTGATAAACACCTCGCGAATGCCCAAACTGCGCATGCGTCCTAACAAACGGGCCACTGACCGCGCGCAATATTTCCTTCTCCTTATATCCTCTCCCCTTACTTCTTACACACACTTATACTTACATGTACAACATTACCACCCATGACAGGAGCCCAGTCGGGAGCTTGTTCCGGCTGGGGCGGTTCCCTGCCGTTGAGAGATATCTGGTTTGAAAAATGCCACTAGCTGACTTTTAGGTTAGCGCCATCCAGCTGACGGAAATCACTGTCACCTCCAGCGATAGAAAAATGCACTACACTTAGGGAACTAATGACCTTAGCAGTTGATGCGTTAGAAAATAGTAATCAGTCAATAAAAAACCATAACATTTTAATATAAATTGAATAAAACTATAATCAATTGAATACAACCTTCATTATAGTGCTGGTCTGCTAAAAAGACCAGCTAACGTGACAACTTTTGAAAAATATCACTATCGGATGAGAATGTATTCATACTCGATTTAGGGTAGTTTCGTTTTGATTTGTGTTGGTCAAAGCCGCTGCCAACCTTCACACAATTACACTATATACTTGTATTTCGTTTACGTACTAGTGACTATTTTCCTTTCTCGTATATGTACGTATATACGGAGTATAGAAAAAGTTATGTAATGCTGCGAAAAAAAACGGCGAATTTTCGGCAGAGAAAAATTCATTCCTGGGCCCTGACAACAAAGATTTGGATATACTGATATAAATTTGGTATAGGACCGATTTTCTCAGTTAACTCTGAATTTTTGAAAATTGCAAAGGTTTGAATTTGTTTTCAGTGTCTTTCTACAATTATAAATTTCAAGATTGATATTTCTCCTTCAAATGAAATTTGTTGTTCATAAATAGTTCTTTCATTAAGTTCTTATGCATTTTTTTGGAAATTTTAGTAGTTTTCATGCAATAGTACGTAAAATATTTTCAATTTGAAAAAATTTCTCAAACACGATTTTCTCAAAAACAGCGCCAAATTTTTTCTTTAAATTTTTGATAAGATTTTCTCAAAAATGGCTCTCAATTTTTTTCTTAAAATGTTTCCAATATACAGCGCTAATTACACTGTTTAATATGACGTAATGATCTTTTTGGTGTGTTCCTTTATTTTTTCAAAAATTACACAAATGTAATTTTTTGAAATATCTCTCACGTCGTTAATATGCACATTTCCATCGATTTATATACATTACTACAATTGCGCGTAGAAGTGCTTCAAAGGACTTTAAATGAAGATTTTTGAAAACTCAATACCTTCCTCTGAAAAAGAGTTTCAAATTTCGCGTTTACAGCAATGCTTAACCCTCGAGAGGCAGCATCTCTAAACAATACGGGAGCTGCAGCGCGGTGAAAATTTGATACCAGCTACGTTTTCTTGAAAATAATGTATTTCTAGATGTTTCTCCCGCAAAGAAGGCTCATTGTTTCATTGAGATTATTATTTATGCAAATGTATACTTTTACAAAGTTTATATTTAGACGAATTACTTGGAAAATGAAAATTCGTAACATTGACAATTGACAAAATTGCATATACAAAATAATGTGTGAATAATATTACTCTCTTGTTTGTCATTCATTATGAATCCTTATTGAATGTCTTGAAAGAATCTAAAATAGTTTTGATATGAGCAAACTTGTCGCTTTTTGTACGATCAATTCTGGTTTGGGTATTGTAAAATCTGATTGAACGCAACAAGTGTAAAAATCTTCCATAACCCATGCATATACATAAAATTTCTATACCACTACTATGTAAGTCCCAAAGATCCTTCATATTAATACGAATTCCTTTCTTTGTTCCTATCAAGTACAATATGCCTAGGAGAGCCCGAAGATCATTACAGGATATTTCCCGAAAATTTGTCACGTGTGTATTAGACATTATGTTTTTCTTTTTCTTACGAATGTACTTGTTTTATGTCATTATCTCATCTAAAATATTTTCATCAGTAATCTAAAAAATGCTTCTATATCTGATTCAGAATTCTTTGCACTACCTTTGCGCCCAGAGAAAAAAAATATAATGAACTTTTGGCTAATCTTTGAAGACTTTTTGAAGAGTTTTGTTTTCCATTTTGTCGCGAAGTCGCTTTCCTATATATTCGTTTTGGTATTCTAAACGGTCCGCAAGAAAGAATATCTGCAGTCTATTCTATCCAACAAAATATCACGTTGGAAATAAATATCAATACGCTTTCTTCTACAATAAAGATTATTTAATTTAGATTTTAATAGAATGACATCATAGTCATGATTGTCTGGGGCCATTGTCACGCCAATTCTTTGAGCAAAAACCCGTAGGACCTTATGTTGAACTCTTTCTATGGCTGATATACTCGATTTTGTATAAGGATTCCAAACAGGCGATGCATACTCAAAAATTGGCATAGCAAGTGCTTGATAAAGAACCAAAAGGGTCGTAGCAGATCGATACTGCGTAGAGTTTCGCAAGACCATACCCCATGTTCTCAGTGCCTTGAACATAATGCCTTAAATATGATTCTCAAAAGTCAGATTATCATCAAACGTGATACCCAGGTCACTCATACAATCAACTCTGTTCAAGGTTTCGCCTGCAATTTTATAATCTGCTATTATTTTATTCCTTTTTATAGTAAACGACACGATAAAGCATTTCACCACATTTAGCCTCATATCATTTTCCCAAAACAACATCATCATTGTTGACAACCCTATTCGATTTCACGTCATCCGTATATAGCAGACATCGACTATCAATTCCCTATTCCCTGGTATGTCATTTATAAAAAGATTGAACAGTAGGGGGCCAAGAAGCGAACCTTGTGGAACTCCACTAGTTACATCAAATATGCCCGATGAATAGACTTTAATACAAATAAGTTGCTGTCTGTCCGTCAGGTAACTACCAATCTAATTTAACAAAGCTCCTCCTATCCCAAACTCCCTTAATTCAGCAAGTAAGATAACATGGTTTATGTGATCAAAGGCCTTCAAAAACTCAGTATAAATTACGTCTAGTTGTGCTCCTCTTGACATGGCAACAGAAATCGCTTTATGCAAAAGGACTAAATTTGTAACAGGGCATAAAATCATGTTGCGCAGGTGATATAAATATCTTTAAATCTGAAAATAAGTAAACGGATATAATTTTTTTCAAAAATTATAGGAATGGCACTTAATCTGTAGTTAGAGACATCAGCTTTATCACCCTTCTTAAAAACGGGGACGATTTTATCAGGTTTCCAGAAATTAGGAAAAATACCACATCTCAAGGATCTGTTTAAAAGGAGCCAAAGTGGATGTGAAATAGGGTAAACACAGTTTTTCACGAAGTAATTGGGAATGCCATCTGGACCAGCGTTCTTGTTCGCATTACGCTTTACAATGTCATTAAAAATAGTCGATTTGGATATAAAAGATGTCTCAGGTGTAAGTGAGGAGATAATATACTTATTATCAACTGGTGTAACGTTGAAAGTAACAATAGATGTGTTAACATCACCAAAAAAGTTCGCAAATAAATTAACCGATCCCTCCATTCTACAACTGGTACTCGAACCTTAGTGAATATTAAATGGATAACCACCTTTTCCAGATAACGACTTAGTATATTTCCAAAAAACTTTCATATTCGAAGATATAGAATTTTCAATATTGCTCATATAGTTCGAGTAACTACTCGATTGGAGGAATTCACAATTTGCTCTCAATCTCGAAAAAGTAGAATAGGCAATTTGTGATTTCGTTTGTGAATATTGTTTATGCGCTTTTTTGTTCTCGTAAATACGAGCAATGAGCTGCCTAGAATACCATACACGAATCGTAAAGGGGGCAGCACAACGGCGACGTATATACACATCAATAATTTCATACAAGACGTTGTAAAATAGATCAACATTGACATTAATATCATCATTCAGAAAGACATCCCAATCAATAGAGTTCAGTGCACCGATAATCGAAGCATTGTCACTTTTGTAAAAATCATAAAAAGAAAGAAATCTGCATACTCCCAGGCTGATACACAATGCCAGGTTAACAAGCAGTAGAGGATGATGCATATCACAGGCAATGAGGGAGTCAATGGATTGCACAATATCGACAATATAACAATTATAAAATACGATGTCCAACAAGTTATTCCTGACATAATGTTGCTTTTTTTACAACAATCGCCTCCAATAAAACTTCCACAATACAGAGAGCTGAATTCATAACATGTGGAGGAACCGATGAAGAATAAACATTTACCACGAGATAGTCTATGCCATTCTGTAGCATCTCTAGTTTCTAGATATGTTTTTGACAAACCTTTAGAAAAGAAGGTGAATCAAGTATTTTGCCATCCACCATTTTTTCAACGCCATAGAACTATTTTTTCAATGCCATAGAACAAGTATGGTCTGAGACAAAATGTTATAGTTTCAAGGTCAGGCAGAGACATCGAAAGAATTAAACAGGTTTGGGAGAAAGCATTGTATCAGGTGTGCCTAACATTTCTAAGAGAATATTTAACTTACTAATAGCAACATTTCCTTCTTCTTGATGTTGATATAAGTCCTTAATTACAGTTATAAAGACCCGAACAAAAATAATGTTTAAAATTAACTGCTATAAATGAAATTATTATTATTATTATTATTATTATTATTATTATTATTAATAATAATAATAATAATAATAATAATAATAATCATATCTGAATGCAGGTATCTTACAATTATTTTTTGTATTTCGATGCTTTTCTTTGTGTAGCCCATATTGCTTATTATTATATTTATTATTTTCAATATTATCTCAGTAATTTTAATTGTAATAGAAAATCCGAAATCATCTAGTTTTTCTTTTTGACACATATCCTTGTAGGTGACTCCATGAAAGTGGAACAACTATGTGTTGAACAGAGAAAGAATAATAAAATAATATTGGAGGAAAGAAATCCAAGATGTTTCACCAGTTGATGAAATCGTAATAAATTTGGAGGACATTTCTGGAGAAGAGGATGACAATGACAGTAAGGGATAATAGATCCAAAATTCATTACAGCAATGTTTCTTATATTTCAAAAAGTTTTATCTTGACAGTAATTCATCATTTATTAACAAACACGAGGGATTAACTATTTATTTATATTATGCATTTACAGAAGAATGCACTATGCATTGCATCTGAACTGTCATACTCCATCTATTTGGAAAAAGCATTTACTGTGACGCATAACTTGGTATGTTTTCAGGTAAGGCATTAACCTTATGGTTAATGGCTAATGTTGTATTAGATCAAGTAGATGCACAATTGATGAAATATTAACTTTTCGTTCTCCAGCATTTGAAATGTGTCTGGACTATCACTTTGATCTTGACTTGGATGATTTGAAATGTGTCTGACTGTTGATTCAATTTTACATGAGAATGTTTTTCTTTAATCGTCAATAGAAATGATTGATTTTGTAATATCCTGAAAATAGTTTATCTCCAGGCATTTGTTTTAACCCTTCAGAAGAATAATTTCCTTTACAGAGAGGATCATACTATATATTCAATTTACTTCATCATCACCATTATCATTATTGTTCCAAATAATTCCTAGTCTTCACACAAGAACTTGTCTCGTATATTTAAATATATATGTAAATGATCTTTTTAATTTTGTCTCAGTTTTCTGTGGCCTATTGTAACACTATTTCATGGGAAGCATTTGTGCCATTATTTCTCAAACTGCTTTTGGGCAAATGACGCCATGTTTCTCTCCTTAAATTCCTCATGCATTTTTAATTTCTTAAACACAAAACATTAATTTTAATGCTGAAAATAAACATTGTCTTACCTTGATTTTTTTCACAATTCCTTTAAGCACAACAAGAGTGTGTACTGGTGTAATAAAAATATTAATCTTGTATTGGTTGGCTGTCTATTGGGACTCATTTGGCATACATTTTTATGGAAACTGGTGTATGAAATAATTTTCATTTGAATTATTTAACAAGTGAATGAAGGGGTTAACTGGTATAATTACTGCATGTTTAGGTAGTAGTTTATAGTCATGTAGTTACAATAACATAGCACAAAATTCAATATTATTGTGCAACTATATATTTACTGTCATTTATATTCATTGTGATATTCCTGTTTCAATAAATAACTTTAAAAATCCAAACTTTCTATTTATTACCATAAATATCCCAATCGTATGTATCACACCTCGTTGAAATAGAGAAGAATAATATATAAAGAGGAAGACTGTTACCGGTAACAACAGACAAGTTACTGAAGACTTGGTTACATTAATGATGATTTTCTAATTAAAAAATTGAGAAGGTAATGAATAATTAAATAGTTAAATAAAATGTATGCATTTGCATTAATTTTGACATCACTGTACTGTTAGAAACAATTCACTTGGTCACTTAAAAATTACCATATGTATAAATTTAAGTTAAATACTTGTGGCATTTATTTATATTCAATATAAATCATTAAGAGTTGAAACCATGAAGAAATTGATAATTATTAAAGTAGGAAGCTTCACCCGAGAGGGTATTTATTGTTAGAAATGTTCGTTTAATAAGATATTTATTTACTATTAGAAATTGATAATACTACAATCTCAAATCATTAATAACACAGAAATTTGACTAATTAACTTTTAAGTTTGTATTATTCATTTGCACTTTTCCTTTCATTTCTTTAAAGAATAAATTCGGTGTTTGGTAACCTTGCATAGAATTAAAATGTATTAGAGTGGACAATGGTATTTATTTACTCAATATAGTAATTATTATGAAAACTTTAAATATTATGAATACAAAAACAGTTTTAGAAAATTTAATTTCTCTTTTTCATTTAATTCACTTCAAGTTTTCCAGACCTGATGAGTAACTACTCTTTCTTAATTGTCTCGCTTCGCAAGTTCTTATTCTATTTGGCAATGAACAGTAATCAACCATTATAAGTGTATTCCATTTCCCCTGATATCTCTGTTTCATGCCTTTGACGTTTTGATGGAAACGTTTTCTTCGCTTTTCATTGACATCGTCTATGCTTGCAGTTAAAAATTAATTTAAGAATGTAGAAAATAAAAGTTTTACATTCATATTGCATCATAATTCCATGAAATTCTGCAACAGTGCTTTAACAACGATTGTGTGGTTTGGAAATTTGTTGTTGCCCAAATACTTACCCACAATTTGTTTGTACCAAACCCAATCACTTTTTCCGATGGATTTATTGCCTTTCAAATAATTGTCTTTCATTAAATATCTAATCTGCGGACTCACAAAAATTCCTTCTTTAAGTTTCTCGTTAATAACTCTTGGTTAACTGGTTTCCTGTTTAAAACTAGTTCCCACCACTGAAAGCAGTCATCTTTTGAAAGTGTTTTAGTTAATTGTTTCATTAAATCAAGTGTGATGTGAAGTAGTGGTAGTAGTATCCTACTTGGATGAACAATTGGTTCATTGATTACATTATGTTCTTTGAACAGGCTTGAAGGCCAGCCTGTTGTTTTCCAGCTTGTCTTGGCTGCCCCATTCCTAAGTGAAACATTAAATTTTTGTTTAGCCGGTATGTTACGCAAGTAACATTTTATCTACTTTCAAATTCTCACAAATTGTCCAAGAATTTCTGCAAAGCTTTGAGATTTTCATAAAATTCCTTAAGGTGTGCTGAATGTGTATCAGATATCGAGTCACAGAAATTTCCATTAAGTGAAAGTGAATGTAAAACTACCTGTTGACGATTCTATAAACAACATCCATTCACTTGCATCATAAGCGACATTAAGAAACGTCATTAACCCCTCATTATCACTACAAAAATATCATACTGCCTGCCTCTTTAAAGAATTTTATTTATTGCTTATTCTGTTTCTGTGCCAAGAGAACGTTACTCCATGTAGTAGAAGGCTTTTTGTTTTTAGTCTTGACCCAAGCAAATCAGCGGCATCTTTTGTCAGATTCAAATCACGAGTAAAATCATTAAGTTATTTTTAACTGAATACTTTGAGGGCAGATTCCTCTTCCGACTTGTATTCATTAGCATCATCGCTTTCATATGCTGAGCTGCTCTCAATAACCTGTGGTGCCTCATCAAGAATGGTAGGAGGAATTAGAACAGCGAGATTCGCTATGCGAAACTGCTGGTAAGGCGGAAGGAATGTTTTATTCTATTACTTTCTTTTTTTGTGTTATGATCTTTAACATTATCCATTCAAAAATAATTATACATGATTTTATGGCTGTCTCCAAACTGTTGGAATTGCAACAGGCATTGATTATTCATATAATTTTCCAACAGTCTCAAGCTCTCAACACAAGTACGGCGTACCTAAAGTGATATCCAGCTTCTGTTTTGATCGCTTACCCTTAGGCCGAAATCTGCATAATAGATATTCTTCACGAAAATATTAATGTCTCGTTTTTTCTTAACAATAACGTAGCTGCCATAAAATAGACACCTTTGAGTTACTCAAACACACGTGAGCCCATTTCTAAAGAAACTGCACGAACAAAATATTGCAGCATTTCACTGCATTGCTGCATGTAAACAACACACAGTTTCTTACCTAACAACTAGAAGGATGTAACCAAGTTTGGCCAACTACCTCCGCCTACCAAAATAAAATTTATTTGCCTCTCAATGACATTTTCCTTTCCGAAAATTTACTTTTCAGTGGAAAATAATCTCCCTCGATTTGAAAAAAAACCTATCCGTGATAGAAAAAAAAACTAGAAGTTTTTCTGAAATCAGCGTAAAAGATGAATCAGGAAAACCGAAAATTAGATCATCACAAATCATGTTGCATATTGATATTATTGTAAATTACCAAAGAAATTTTCTTTTTTCCAATACAATTTGCCCAAAATGCCATTTCAAAAATGAATCAAATATGGTTCTCAAGACTTGTTTTGTTGCCTCTTCTAAAAATATTTGCCGATTTTCGAGGCACGTCCAGAAAGTAAGTTCCGTTTGGTAATAAAATTAAATTGTGTACAGATACAGAATAGTTATTTTCATATTAAGTGTGTGAAGTTTCCGTTTTTTTCATGGTCGAGATTGAGATTTTTTGCCGAGACCGTCTCAATCGAGACCATGAAAGTCTCAATCGAGACCATGAAAAGGGCGGAAACTTTACACACGAAATATGAACATTTTTTCTACAACATAAAAATATAATACAAATAGTTTCGTAAACTTGTATTGGAAAAAGAAGCCTGGTACTCCGGACAATATAGAAATGCATTTTATAGGGCCATGATTAGTTAAGAGTATCTTAGATAACAAAAATTCTGTTTATTGCGCTTTGGTGAGAAGTAGACTTCCTGTGTAATATTGGATATTATAATAACGGATAGCGAAGATAGTTATGATACTCCAGAGGAGTTGGTGGAGTGTGCAAAATTAGCCGTGCAAAAAAGTATTCTAAAACCGTGCAAAAAAGACTTTTTTTTCACGGTAACAAGATAGTTGTCTTGGCAGCGATCTTTTTTTAATGGCGATTAAAAAATGACAATGTTCACGTACTGCAAGCGATGCAAAGAAGTTGTCTTTTTTATGCAGTTGTAGAAAAAAGTTATTATTGCACAAAATTATACAACTCTTAAACTACTTTTCCACATAACTGCCGAAATTTTGCAGACATTTGTCATAGCGTGGCACAAGTTTTTGTATACCGTCTTCATAGAAATTTGCCGCCTGTGTCTTCAACCAGTTGGAAAGAGTTTCTTTCAGCTCGTCGTCATTGTTGAAGTGTTGACCGCCAAGGAAAGACTTGAGATGTAAGAACAGATGAAAGTCGCTAGGAGCGAGGTCAGGGCTGTACGGAGGATGGTCAAACACGTCCCAGCCAAATTCCTGTAGGAGGTTTTTCGTCACATTTGCAGTGTGTGGTCGAGCGTTGTCGTGAAGAAAAACAACATCTTTTGACAGCAATCCTCGGCGCTTATTCTGTATTGCGCGGCGCAATTTCCGAAGTGTCTCGCAATAAGAATCTGCTGTGATTGTTTGACCACGCAGTAAGAAATCAATGAGTAAGATGCCTTTCCAGTCCCAGAACACTGTGCACATCATTTTTCGAGGTGTCAAGATTTGCTTCGGCTCAACCTTTGCTGGGGATGAAGTGTGCCTCCATTCCATTGATTGCCACTTACTTTCAGGGGTGTCGTAAGAAACCCAAGTTTCATCTCCTGTGACTATCTGTGTCAAAAATTCTTCGCCGCTTTCAGCATAACGGGTCAAACACTCAAGTGCACTACCCATCCGTTTTGTTTTGTGTTGCTCAGTAAGAATCTTTGGTACCCAACGTGAGCAAAGTTTACGGGATTTCAGTTTTTCGGTACCAATTTCATGCATTAGCGATCGTGAAATTTGGGGAAATTCCATAGCGCGAGCACTAATTGTAAACCTTCGGTTTTCCCGGATCTTGTCATCAATCGCGTGAACCAGTTCTTCTGTAACCAAAGATGGACGCCCACTTCGTTCTTCATTGTGCGTATCACTACGCCCGTCATTGAACTGTCGGACCCATCTTCTCACCATTGAATCACTCATCGCATTTGGTCCGTAAACATCGCAAATTTGCCGATAAATTTCACTTGGTTTCACTTTCCTCGCATTCATAAAACGAATCACAGATCTGACTTCACAAGCGGCGGGATTTTCAATCAAAACCGACATTGTAAACTAGCACAACAAAGCGTACGTGACTGACAGCGATCTCCAAATGGCGCACGTTTCTTCTCCTTGATACAGAGCGTCTACCGCGCATGTGCGGAACTGCGATCGCAGCGCTGCAGCGGAGATAAATTGAAACGGAACACTTTCTGGACGTACTTCGTAAAATTGATTATTTCCTAATACTAAAAAACATATGTAGATATTAGGACATACTTCATATTAAAACTAAAATTCAGATGTAGTACTGTTGGTAAAGACTAGTGTGTAACGAGTGTTTGAAGGATAGTGGGACCTAATTTATATTATCATGTCTGCATAAATGTATACTTCGGAGATAATAAACCATTAAATAAAGGTCGGAATTTTTATATTAAGTAGTGTTCCAAATTATTACTAGAACTGTAGAACGACTGAGAAGCATGAACTATTTCATTATTTTCAGTCCTTTCTTCACTAATGAAATTTTGATGAATAACCAAATATTCCCCTGCCTTTGCCATTTAGATAAAAGTACGTTTACGATTTTACATTATTGTTTTTGTCTCATTTACAACGTCTTTCCAAAGAAAGTATTAGGCACTGCATTTATAAAACTATATTATTTGATTGGAAGGTATTATTTGATAACCCGTATCCCGGTGCGTAAGAAAACTACGTCATTTATGAGTTCAGTGAATATTAAATGTGTTTAGGAAAGTATATTTACACTAGTAGAAATTTAGTCACACTTCAATTAGCTCACAAGACGGTCTTTGCACAGAATATTTCACTTTGACTTTGGGTGCAGAATAAAATGGTTTTTCTCAAATTAAAACTGTTCCCCTGCAAAATGATAACTTCTTAGATGTGTTACTTTCCTCGCACACGAATATATGATAACTCGAGACTGTGGTATCTATGAGTATTCTGGTCACAAATAGTGATTATGGGGATATTCTTTATTACGGATCTTAGCTTCTAGACTTTTCCAATGAAATAAAATTAATTGTTTTCATGGATGATGGGCGGAGAGGTTAATATGATTTTAATGAAGATAGAGAAACGGCGGAATGAGAGAAAAAAAAGTGAACCTCGATTGAACCTTTCACGAACCCACTTTATAAATCACAAATTCCACCTGAGTCGACGATGATCTTTTGACACAGACAGAAGCGCAATTGTCGCCATGTAATATCCTCTCACCCCATAGATCCCAAGAGTAGAACGGAAATGATAACAACGAAAATTATTAGGGAAATTTTCGTTTACATAAAGATTGGTTTTGGATAAATAAGAGAGTCACAATACACATAATACCTCACAGTTCGAACTCCCTTGACAACCGAGTATGACAACCGGAAATGGCGGAATCGATGGCGCATGCATTATTCTCTTTCTACATACTACAACCGGTATTTGAACTCCGCTATCTAGAGGCGGAAGAGCGGGGGTTGACTTCTACACCACGGGTAGTCCTACCGAGTTCGAAAAGTCCTGCGTATTCGCGCTAGGTAAATTAACACGGTCCTCGGCGCCAAAAAAAAAAAAGCTTGTCCCCCGCGTCTCCATGGACCTCTGCGACGCCCAGTAACCGAAAGAGGGGCGCCCGTATTTCTAGCAATAAACTCACAACAAAGATTGCTCATTCGGTCGGCGATAACTCCGGGTAATTTGCCAGCGCGCAGAAGCGCGGCCCACCGCGCCGCGCACGAGGCGGCGTGGCGGGGACGGAGCGGGGACGGGACGGGGCCAAAGCGTGGGCGGGACGGAATCGGAGCGGGGGCGGGGCGGGCCCGCCAATCGCGTATAAAAGGCGGCCGAGCCTCTGGTCTGTCGCTCACTGGCCAACAAGCAGCTCAGCTCCACAGTCGCCCCCCAAGCACCATGGCGTTCGCGAAGTACTGCATCTTCTTCTTCCTCGCTCTCGTGGCGAGTATCCACGGCTATGGTGAGTACCTGATACCAAGACCGGCTCTGCAGGTGGCAAAGTGCACTGGCGTTAAGAGTCCCTTGCGAGACGCGTTCAGGTTCTTGTACGAGCTCATCGGCGTGCCGCTATCCAATGAGTTTCAAAGAATCCCGTCTGATGAGATAAGATGCAATATTTGAAAACACGCAGGAGGCTTCGTGTGACAGGGGTTTCTCCTTTCCCTTCGGTCGTTTCTTTAGGGTTCTGTTACACGGGTCCACCAATTAGAGCCACCCGAAAGATTTCAAAAGTTGCCGTGCGATTTGTGGTTCCGTAATTTCTGAAACAACTTGAATGGTTCCGTAAGACAAAGGTGGAAAATCAGTGTGGTGTTCACATGAATTCAATAGTCTATGAGAGTACGCACCCGCTTACTAGCTTCAACGTTCCGATTGACACTGCTTTCAGAATGCATTGCGCTTTTTAGAAGACCCCAATATCTCCTCCAAAATATTTGCATTATTGTCTAGAATGCGGTTTTTCATAGAGATCAAATTTACAGGATTTCTTGATATTGGAGTGTCTTCAGTTCTTTCGATTTTACGTTCGAGACTTTTGAAAATATGAACTCTCTCTTAGGTTTCTACCTTCAATTCTTATTCCAAATATATCTTGGGAATTACAGTAATAAGAGTCACTGATAGTGCATCAAATTGACAAACATTATTTAAATAATATTCTTGAAATTTCGGAAACTATTAGAAATTCCTGGTCAATTAAATTCTGCAGTGCACTGGGAATTGCACGCAAGACTACTAGAAATGAAAGTTGTAACTTTAAAGTTCCATCATCAGATATTTTTGTAATGTAAAAATCGTACGTATATTCCAACGCGCAAAATAAGGATCTAAACTCGTATATCTATTAAAAAGTCGATGGTTAAAAATTCACTTTTAAGAATACCACTTAACCCTGGTTTCGCCTTTGCTACTTAATATGAATATGGTATGTTACTTATTTCATTTTTCTTTGCCAGATATGATAATTTTCATTTCAAGAAATAAAAGACTTGCTGCTAAATTTGCAGGAAAGCATTAGTTATGGATTTGTTTCATTTTGGATAACTGACGGTACAATTTTATAAAAAGTGCTCATTGAGATGTATATTATGATTACAATACTTTTCAGGGCTTTTATCTATGGCCATGACAATTTCTAAATAACTTTAAGTTGAGTCACTGGTGTCTGATACCTTTGCAACTTTTTCTTTTTCTACTAGCTGAAAATCTTGATTACATAACTGATATTAAATTACATTATGCAGTGTTTATTATTGTTAAGTTTACATAAAATCCTCTTTTTTCAGATTGCTGAATTTCATCGTCATCTACTTAAATATATATTCTAATTGTTTCATGCTAAGGAAATGGATGATTATTCGTTCCGTCAAAATTCAGACATTTAAATTCCAATCATTCAATTCAAATCCAATTTAATTCCATTCTAAATCTTAAATATTTTGAATTTTATTTATTGCGACCGTTTCATTAAAAAAGTTCATTAATAAGATTATTTTATTAATAGTAATATTGTCATATTCTGAGTGTAAGCTCACCCTTCAATACAGTGAATTTAATAATTTTCGTAATTTCTCTGTAAACAAGTGCACCATTTATTCGATATATGTGTTATAATGTTGTTAATTCTTTATAATTTGTTGCGATTTTTTCTTTTTACTATTAATATGTCTCACATATCTTAGTAACCATAACAAAAAAGTATCTGGCATTTAACGCACATTGTGAACTTTAACTATACTAAAAATGATGTGTTCTAATAAGATTTCTTTTAACCTCCTTTTTAACTTTCATTCTTTTGTTATTTCTATGTGTAAGATTTGTTGGCGTTTCGCAAGTGAATCGCAGTGGCTAATGTGGCTAGTACACAGGAACTTTCTCCCAATAGGTGTCCCCAGCGACATGTCATGTATTCTGTCAACGGCAACATGTTCACAGTTGGCTGCCATGGGATCTGCAACCCAATCGTTCATGGCAAAGAATACCCAGGACTACTACATAAGAAGGCACTTAAAAAGCTAACGCAATTAAAAAAATTAATCTGGTGAAGAACGTGTGCAGTCGCTAACGTATTATAAGCACAAGCTAACCCTAACGCAAACATATGCATATATAACTCTTCCATGTCGTTCAACGCTAACTCTAGCCTACCAAGAACCAACGCTAACGCTAACGGACAGACTGGCACTTCACACTCTAACGCCTTCAAGCTCACGTCTAACTCTAATCCACTCGTTTAGAGAAACACAGCTGACGGAGGAGGCGCAGCTGCAGAGCAGCCTCTAACGCAAAGTGATCTACATCTGATGCTACCGCCCTAGGACGCCACAGCGTTGCCAACGCCAACGCGATGGGCGGAGGACTCGCAAACGCCAACGCACTTCAATCCATCGCCAACGCCAACGCTCTAGGAGGAGGTGGTGGTGGAGGAGGAGGAGAATGGACAGGTGCCATCGGTCCTCCTAGCGTCTCCGTGGCCAACGCCTTGAGCAAGCATGGACAGTCCACGTCAAACGCGCTCGCTGATGGCTTCGGCCATTCCATCGCCCAAGGCACAGCCCTCACCGGCGGCGGTAGCGGCAGCGTTGCCAATAGTAACGCACTGGGTGGGGGTGGTTACGGCTTCGGGCGCCCTAGCGTCGCCAACGCCAACGCACTGGGTGGGGGAAGTGGGGGCGCCTCGGGGTACTACGGGCACGTTGCCAATGCCAATGCCTTAGGGGGCGTGGCAAATTCCAACTCCCTCGGAGCGGTAGCCAACGCCAACGCCAACGCTTTCGGAGGCGTGGCGAACGCCAATTCCTACGCAGCGCTGTTTAGTGGAGTGGGGACCGTAGCGAATGCGAACGCGCTGGGAAGAGGCAAAGGAACTAGCACCGCTAACGCTAACGCTATGAGCGGTATTGGGGGATACGGTACAAGTGTGGCTAACGCCAACGCTCTACGCGGGAGATACAAAGGGGGATACGGGGGTAGTGTCAGTAACGCTAATGCTTTAGGAAGCGGGGTTGCCAACTCTAACGCGCTGAACGGCTACAGTGGCGGATATGGCGGTAGTGTATCTAACGCTAATGCATTAGGAAGCGGGATTGCCAATTCTAACGCTCTTAAGGGCTACAGTGGCGGATATGGCGGTAGTGTATCTAACGCTAATGCACTAGGAAGCGGGGTTGCCAATTCTAACGCGCTGAAGGGCTACAGTGGAGGATATAGCGGTAGTGTATCCAACGCTAATGCATTAGGAAGCGGGATTGCCAATTCTAACGCGCTTAAGGGCTACAGTGGCGGATATGGCGGTAGTGTATCTAACGCAAATGTATTAGGACGCGGGGTTGCCAATTCTAACGCGTTGGGTGGTTATAGCGGTGGCAGTGTATCTAATACTAATTCTCTAAGTAGCGGGGTTGCAAACTCTAACGCGGTAAATGGTTACGGCGGAGGATATGGAGGTAGTGTGTCGAATTCTAATGCTCTCGGCGGCGGCATTGCCAACTCTAACGCGCTGAAGGGCTACAGTGGCGGATATGGCGGTAGTGTATCTAACGCTAATGCATTAGGAAGTGGGCTTGCCAACTCTAACGCGTTAGGTGGTTATAGCGGTGATAGCGTATCAAATACTAATTCTCTAAGTAGCGGGGTTGCCAACTCTAATGCGGTAAATGGTTACGGCGGAGGATATGGAGGTAGTGTGGCGAATTCTAATTCTCTCGGCAGCGGTATTGCCAACTCTAACGCACTGAAGGGCTACAGTGGCGGATATGGCGGTAGTGTATCTAACGCTAATGCATTAGGAAGCGGGGTTGCCAATTCTAACACGTTGGGTGGTTATAGCGGTGGCAGTGTATCAAATACTAATTCTCTAAGTAGCGGGGTTGCCAACTCTAACGCGGTAAATGGTTACGGCGGAGGATATGGAGGTAGTGTGGCTAATTCTAATTCTCTCGGTAGCGGTATTGCCAACTCAAACGCGCTGAACGGCTACAATGGCGGATATGGAGGTAGTGTATCTAACGCTAATACATTAGGCAGCGGGATTGCCAACTCTAACGCGGTAGGTAGTTATGGCGGAGGATATGGAGGTAGTTTGTCGAATTCTAATGCTCTCGGCAGCGGGATTGCCAACTCAAACGCGCTGAAGGGCTACAATGGCGGATATGGAGGTAGTGTATCTAATGCTAATACATTAGGAAGCGGGATTGCCAACTCCAACGCGGTAGGTAGTTATGGCGGAGGATATGGAGGTAGTTTGTCGAATTCTAATGCTCTCGGCAGCGGGATCGCCAACTCAAACGCGCTGAAGGGCTACAATGGCGGATATGGAGGTAGTGTATCTAATGCTAATACATTAGGAAGCGGGATTGCCAACTCTAACGCGGTAGGTAGTAATGGCGGAGGATATGGAGGTAGTTTGTCGAATTCTAATGCTCTCGGCAGCGGAATTGCCAACTCAAACGCGCTGAAGGGCTACAATGGCGGATATGGAGGTAGTGTATCTAACGCTAATACATTAGGAAGCGGGATTGCCAACTCTAACGCGGTGGATAGTTATGGCGGAGGATATGGAGGTAGTTTGTCGAATTCTAATGCTCTCGGCAGCGGGATTGCCAACTCAAACGCGCTGAAGGGCTACAATGGCGGATATGGAGGTAGTGTATCTAACGCTAATGCATTAGGAAGCGGGATTGCCAACTCTAACGCGGTGGATAGTTATGGCGGAGGATATGGAGGTAGTTTGTCGAATTCTAATGCTCTCGGCAGCGGAATTGCCAACTCAAACGCGCTGAAGGGCTACAATGGCGGATATGGAGGTAGTGTATCTAACGCTAATACATTAGGAAGCGGGATTGCCAACTCTAACGCGGTGGATAGTTATGGCGGAGGATATGGAGGTAGTTTGTCGAATTCTAATGCTCTCGGCAGCGGAATTGCCAACTCAAACGCGCTGAAGGGCTACAATGGCGGATATGGAGGTAGTGTATCTAACGCTAATGCATTAGGAAGCGGGATTGCCAACTCTAACGCGGTGGATAGTTATGGCGGAGGATATGGAGGTAGTTTGTCGAATTCTAATGCTCTCGGCAGCGGAATTGCCAACTCTAACGCGCTGAAGGGCTACAATGGCGGATATGGAGGTAGTGTATCTAACGCTAATACATTAGGAAGCGGGATTGCCAACTCTAACGCGGTGGATAGTTATGGCGGAGGATATGGAGGTAGTTTGTCGAATTCTAATGCTCTCGGCAGCGGGATTGCCAACTCAAACGCGCTGAAGGGCTACAATGGCGGATATGGAGGTAGTGTATCTAACGCTAATGCATTAGGAAGCGGGATTGCCAACTCTAACGCGGTGGATAGTTATGGCGGAGGATATGGAGGTAGTTTGTCGAATTCTAATGCTCTCGGCAGCGGAATTGCCAACTCTAACGCGCTGAAGGGCTACAATGGCGGATATGGAGGTAGTGTATCTAACGCTAATACATTAGGAAGCGGGATTGCCAACTCTAACGCGGTGGATAGTTATGGCGGAGGATATGGAGGTAGTTTGTCGAATTCTAATGCTCTCGGCAGCGGGATTGCCAACTCAAACGCGCTGAAGGGCTACAATGGCGGATATGGAGGTAGTGTATCTAACGCTAATACATTAGGAAGCGGCATTGCCAACTCTAACGCGGTGGATAGTTATGGCGGAGGATATGGAGGTAGTTTGTCGAATTCTAATGCTCTCGGCAGCGGAATTGCCAACTCTAACGCGCTGAAGGGCTACAATGGCGGATATGGAGGTAGTGTATCTAACGCTAATGCATTAGGAAGCGGGATTGCCAACTCTAACGCGGTGGATAGTTATGGCGGAGGATATGGAGGTAGTGTGTCGAATTCTAATGCTCTCGGCAGCGGAATTGCCAACTCAAACGCGCTGAAGGGCTACAATGGTGGATATGGAGGTAGTGTATCTAACTCTAATGCATTAGGAAGCGGGGTTGCCAACTCTAACGCGCTAAAGGGCTACAGTAGCGGATATGGTGGTAGTGTATCCAATGCAAATACTATCGGAAGCGGGGTTGCCAACTCTAACGCGCATGGTGGCTATGGCAATTTTTATGGAGGCAGTGTAACAAATTCTAATGCTCTAGGAGGAGGTCTGACTAATTCTAATGCACTCGGTGGTATCGGAGGAGGATATGACGGCGTGTCTAATGCAAATGCTCTCACTGGAAGTGCCGGTTATATTAGTGTGTCGAACGCTAACGCATTAAGTGGCGGTGTTTCTAATTCCAATGCCCTAGGAGTAGGTGGTGGTTATGAGTACGATACTGCACACGCGAATGCTCTGGATAATACGGAAGAACATTACCACTCAATCTCAAACGCCAATGCGCTGGGAGGGGGCCATGACGATTGGGAAAGCATAGCCAATGCAAATGCTCTGGGAGGTGGTCAAGGATATGGGGAAAGTATTGCAAATTCAAATGCTCTACATTATGCTAGTGGCTACGAAGAAAGCATATCAAACGCTAATGCTCTAGGGGGTGGAATTGCCAATTCAAACGCATTAGGAGGTCTCACAAGCGATTTTGGTAGTAGTGTATCAAATGCTAACGCCCTGGGTGATGGATTTGCCAATTCTAATGCCTTAGGTGATCAATCTGGTAGTTATGGTGGGAGTGTGTCTAACGCTAACGTTTTGACTGGGCATTCAGGCAGTTATGGAGGAAGCGTTTCTAATGCTAACGCTCTTGGAGGTGGGTTAGCCAATTCTAATGCATTGAGCGGGCTTGGAGGTAGTTATAAAGGAAGTGTATCAAATGCAAACGCCTTAGGGCAAGGAATTGCCAATTCCAATGCTTTCAAACATACATATGGATACAGAGGAAGTATTGGTAATGCCAATGCCTTAGGCAAAGGAATAGCCAATTCTAACGCTCTAAGTGGCCTTTATGGTGGTTATGGCGGCAGCATTTCTAACGCCAACGCTCTCGGAAGTGGAATTTCCAACGCTAATACTCTCGGTGGGCATTCTGGAGGGCACAGCTTATCTAATGCTAATGCTCTTGGAAGTGGTGTTGCTAATTCTAATGCTCTGGGTGGTTATGGAGGCAATTTTGGTAGTAGTGTGTCAAATACTAATGCTTTGGGAAGTGGGATTGCCAATTCTAACGCGCTTGGTGGAAATTCCGGTGTCAGTGGACAGAGTATTTCTAATGCTAATGCTCTAGGTAGTAGTGTCGCTCCTTCTAATGCGCTAGGTAGTCACTTGGGAGGTTATAGTAGCGGTGTATCTAACGCTAATACTTTGGGTGGAGGAGTATCAGATTCTAACGCTTTGGGTGGATTATCAAATTCTAACGCTTTGGGTGGAGGAGTATCAAATTCTAACGCTTTGGGTGGAGGATTATCAAATTCTAACGCTTTGGGTGGAGTATCAAATTCTAACGCTTTGGGTGGAGGATTATCAAATTCTAACGCTTTGGGTGGAGGATTATCAAATTCTAACGCTTTGGGTGGAGGAGTATCAAATTCTAACGCTTTGGGTGGAGGAGTATCAAATTCTAACGCTTTGGGTGGAAATTTTGGCGGACATAGTGTCTCGAACGCTAACACTCTCGGTTCTGGCATTGCTAATTCGAATGCTCTAGGAAACGGAGGTAGTTTTGGTGGTAGTATAGCGAATACCAATGCTTTGGGTAAAGGAATTGCCAATTCTAACGCTCTAGGTGGCCATACAGGCAGTTTCGGCGGCAGTGTATCAAACTCCAATGCTTTGGGAAGCGGCGTTGCCAATTCTAACGCTCTGGGTGGACAGTCAGGTGGTTATAAACAAAGCATATCTAATGCAAATACTCTTGGAAGTGGGGTTGCCAATTCTAACGCGCTTGGTGGAACATCTGGAGGTTATGGTGGAAGTATTTCTAATTCTAATGCCGTTGGAGGAGGAGTAACAAATTCTAATGCGCTCAGTGGACAAACTAGCGGTCACAGTGGCTACAGCATATCCAATTCTAATGCACTCGGAGGTGGGGATTCTGACTCAACTGCTTTGGGGGGATATGAAAGTATTTTTGGAGGTAGTGTTTCTAACGCCAACGCACTTGGTGGTGGAATTGCAAATTCAAATTCTCTGGGTGGAAATGTAGGCAGTTATGGAGGTGCATCAAATTCCAATGCCTTAGGCGATAGTGTTGCAAATTCTAATGCATTAGGGGGATGGTACACTGGACAAGGAAGTAGTGTATCGAATGCTAATGCTCTGGGCCACGGCATAGCTAACGCCAATGCTCTTAGAGGTGATAAAGGACATGGCAGCAGTATTTCCAATGCTAATGCTTTAGGTAGCGGGGTCTCAAATTCAAATGCTTTACGAGGAAAGACAGGCTATTACGGTAGTATTTCCAACGCTAATGCGATAGGCCAAGGTATTGCAAATTCTAATGCTTTAGGGAGTGGGTATGGACGATACAAAGGCAGTGTTTCTAATGCTAATAGTTTAGGCCAGGGTCTTGCAAATTCGAACGCTCAAGGAGGGAGTTATAAGTTGTACGGGACTTCTGCATCGAATGCAAATGCAATAGGAAGTGGAGTGGCTAACTCAAATGCACTAGGCGGCAGCTCTTGGAAATATGGCAGCAGTGTAGCAAACGCGAATGCTTTGGATTATGGATACAATGGATACGGGGGCAGTTTGTCTAATTCAAATGCATTAGGAAGCGGAATTGCCAATTCCAACGCTCTTGGAGGTGGATTGTGGGCAGATTACGGTGGAATCGCCAATGCGAACGCGCTTGGGGGAGGAGGGTTCTGGGATAGCTTGGCCAATGCGAATGCTCTGGGAAGTTATGGGGATTGGGGGAGTATTGCAAACGCCAATGCTTTGGGCAGTGGAGTAGCTATTGCCAACGCTTTTAGTGGAAGACCCAAGGGCCACGGCTATGGAGGATCGATTGCCAATTCCAACGCTCTGGGTAAGTGAGCAGACGAAACAAAACATACTCGAAGGCATTCGCGAGCAGATACAAATGACCACCGAGTACAACCTACATTACCATTATCCCCTACTCGTACTATTTCAACACAATTCTTTCCTGGGACCCCACACCCCCTGCGAGGCCATCACTTGAAACGTGGATGACGATGGAGAAAGAAGCATTGCCCTGGCCTAGGGATCTCCCCATCCAATAAACTCACAGTGCCCGCGCCACGAGACCTTCCCCATCCACGCAACGCCTCAGAAGAACCTTTGCATAACCGACGGACCGCACAACGGATCGCCACCAAATACACATTGGACCACCGCACACTCTGCTCGCCGCTCGAGCACCACAGAGCAACCACAGGGCACTCGGTCACAACTACCTTGCCGTATACGAGCAAGACCTAGAGAGAGAGCTCTTCAGAGAGTTGGCGTGTTTCAGACCGCGACTACGAAGAGTACGACGAAGAGGAATATTTTACTGAAGAGGAGGAAACCTTTTACCTCGAGGAAGCCGTGTACGACATTGGCGACGAATTAGTGAGCGCGATCGCGCAGGCGACGGCCGCCACCGAAGAGGACACGCTGGTGGCGCAGGCGACGGCGTTCAGCGCCGACTCAGCGTCGGACGCGTCGGCGCTGGCCGCCGCGGCGGCCGCCGGCGCGCAGACGAGCGTCACGGACGCCGTGGAGCACGCGTCGGCGGCCGCCGCCAGCGCCGCGACGCTGGCCGCGCAGGACGCGCTCGAGGCCGCCGACGCCGCGGCGGCCGCCGCCGCCGGCGCCGTCGCCTCGGCCACCGCCGACGCCGAAGCCGCCGCCATGGCCGCGGCGTCCGCGGCCGCCGCCGCCGCCGCTGCCCTCGCCTCCAGCGTGTACGAAGCCGCGGCGGCGTCCATCGCGGCGGCCGCCCACGCCGCGGCCAGCGCCGCTCAAGCGCTCGGCCACGAGCCCGCCGCGGCCAACGCCTACGCCAGCACCGCCGCCGACTACGCCAACGTCGCCGCCACCAACGCGCTCGTGGCCGGCGCCGCCGAGCTGGCCAAGCCAGGGCTCGACGCAGCGGCCAAGTACACCGCCGCCACCGCCGCCGCGCTCGCCGCTCCGGACAAGTACGGCTCGGCATCTCTGGCCAACGCCGCGACCGACGCCGCCATTGCCAACTCCAACGCACTCACCGGCGCTGGAACACACGACCACTTCTTCCAGCAGATGGCGCTGCGCAATGTCGAGCATGCCTTAGCCGCACTGGACTTGGGTTCGAACTCTGCCGGTACCAACGCTTTGGAATCTCTTGATACTAATGCAGCAGGTGACGACCCATCTTTGGGTTCCATCTCCAACTCCAACGCCGTGCGTTCGACAGGGAAGAATAACGCGCAGGACGAGAAGTCGAGTCGCTCTCTCACGAATGCTGACGCCGTGTCCAGGCGGGCTATTGCCAACGCCAACGCCGTGCGTTCACTTGCGGAGGCCTTGGGAAAAGGCCCCGTTGCCAATGCGAACGCAATGCGATCTCTTGCGAATGCCAATGCTCTTGGTGGAGGGACAGCGAACGCTAACTCACTAAGGTTAAAGCCTAACGCTTACACTCTTTTCGCAGGAATCGCCAATTCGAACGCTCTAGGAGGAGGGTTTGGTGGCTATGTGGCTCCGGCTCCAAGCATTGCTAACGCCAACGCCATGCGAGCCATCGCCAACGCCAACGCCATGCGGGCCATCGCCAACGCCAACGCTCTCGGTGGTGAACCCGTTGTATACCCATCCCCAAGCATTGCTAACGCCAACGCCATGCGAGCCATCGCCAACGCCAACGCCATGCGGGCTCTTTCCAACGCCAACGCTCTAGGTGGTGGTGTTGCCAATTCCAACGCCATGCGAGCCATTTCCAACGCCAACGCCCTCGGTGGTGGATGGGGCGACTACGGTGACAGCATCGCCAACGCCAACGCCGCCCGAGCCATCTCCAACGCCAACGCCCTCGGCGGTGGATTCGGTGGGTACGGCCCAAGCGTCGCCAATGCCAACGCCGCCCGAGCCATCGCCAACGCCAACGCCGCTCGAGCCATCGCCAACGCCAACGCCATGCGAGCTATCGCCAACGCCAACGCCCTCGGTGGTGAACCCGTTGTATACCATTCCCCAAGCATTGCTAATGCCAACGCCATGCGAGCCATCGCCAACGCCAACGCCCTCGGTGGTGAACCCGTTGTATACCCATCCCCAAGCATTGCTAATGCCAACGCCATGCGAGCCATCGCCAACGCCAACGCCCTCGGTGGTGAACCCGTTGTATACCCATCCCCAAGCATTGCTAATGCCAACGCCATGCGAGCCATCGCCAACGCCAACGCTCTCGGCGGTGAACCCGTTGCATACCACCCAGCTCCCAGCGTCGCCAACTCCAACGCTCTCGGTTAAGGACTTTCTTGAGCCCTAAGCGGATGACTGTTCTTGAACATACGGCTGGACTGTCTACAAAATCAATCTCCACCGTTTGCCAGGAGTTTTTGGCTTGGGAGAAGGAGGAGATAGGCCGCACTGCTCTCTCCGTCGTCATCCCTGGGGAATAAACCAATATTTTCTTACGCCGACTCTTGCTAAACGAAAATAAAATCCTCGATAAGGTAGTTTGTTGCAGGAACGCTTTCTAAATTTCCAGTAATTTATTAGATTTAAGTAGCTTAATCATTCAGTGATACCCTCAAGAAGACTCTATAGTACCGGCAACAAATAATACCTTAAATTTATTTATATTTTGTTATTTCCGTGTGTTCGCACTCATGCCGCGGGGTTTATTGGGCAATGACAAATGTTTCTAAATTTTGCAAATAAATGTAGTTGCATATTATGTACAAAATTAAGCGATCAAATAAACGCATTGGAATTTAAGATGACTTGGTATTTACATTTTGTTGCTTCTTAATATTAAATCCCAATGTCATTTCCATTTATTCTACACCTTCCTGTGCGTTCCAGTTTTCCCTATAACGTACAAAATGCCTGATTCTTAAAAGTGTTCAAAACTCTGCAGCCCCAGTAGCCGAACTTCTTCTTATCCAAGCTCCGTCAAATCATGAAAATTAAGCATCTAGAGACTCCTGGAATACCTGGATGGGTTTCCGTCTGGAAACTCTGAATTCTAACAGCGCAGAGCCCCTTGCCCATAACGATAAAATGCAATGTTTTACGACTTGACACGAGATATACCTCACTTATATTCTAGAAGGATTCACTTCAACGCCAAAAAAGAACATAAGAACATTTGTTACTCAAGTAACAGAATTTTTAAACAAACCTCTAGTTCAATAACAAATTTAGATACCTAAGTCGTTATTTAAATTCTCATTTAATCTGGTTTCGAAACACACGAGAATTTATTAGAGGGACAATCATGGAAATTCCTTCTTTAAAATTAAATGAATTTGATCCTACTATTATCTGACTAAATATGATGCTCATTTGCAAACAAAAAATGCATATATTTGTACTGCTGTGATTTAGCTAATAAACCATTTAACTTCCTCCTTTCACCAGCTTCTTAGCATCCAAGTTTCTATTTAACCTTTCTCTTATATTTCGGTCGTTTATGATTTCAATTCACCTCCAGTTTATAAATAACTAATTGAAAAAGATATAGGTAGTAATTTTATAAATAATATAAATATATATTTGGTTATTATATTATTTATTTTTTAAAACATAACTATTTATGAAGTATGTATTGTAAGACAATTCATTAAAACACGAGTTGGGTAAATTATCAAACGAGGTCATTAAGTCGTATTTGATAAGGCATCGAGTACCGTTATAAGATGGTACTTCACGAGTATAGTAGTTTGATTTATTTGGCAAAAATTACGATTTGGTACTGTAATAATCTCTTATCACGACGCCTCACGTCGCGGCGCCAATGTAACAATATACTACTTCTAATCAAACACGATGGCCCACGCTAGTGCGCCACTGTAATATTATCTTACAAAACCTCACGACGATTGTAATCTTTTCCTCGTCATGCGCACTATCTTGCCCTGCCCTAGCCCTAAATTATAATTGGGTGCCACATTAGCGATTGCCCGTACCTCTGCTAGCTCGTACTATTGTTTATTTCTTACCGTGTCGTAGTCCGCGCGCTCACTCCATACGGAGTTGAAGGAAGGGTCCCTTTCGTTCGTGCCTGGGTCAACATTCATACCACTACAGAATAAAAAGACATGGAATCACGGCAATTATGAACCATTGGGATGCTCATGCATTTAATTTAGGATGTTTTTTCGCTGATATCCCTTTCATTAACACAATCTGCCCCTCCGACTTACGAAACATAACAATACGAATATATAAACACACAGGAAGAAAAAAAATAAACATACACACTGAAATTACAATACAAAGAAAAATCTCATCCATCCATCAGAATGCGCATTCTGTCGTGACCTTCCTTATTATCCTTAGCCTAAAAGGATAACTTGGTCTTCGACAGAACTTCTTTTCTTCCTTTTGAATGGAGCGTAAACAAACCAAAAAAAAAAAAAAAAAACAAAAAAACAATACAGTTCTTGCACAATTCGTGCCACTTCCCTTTTTTTTTGCAGCGATGTCACCTTCCGTCAGCGCCCGTTGCTGGTAGTTATCACGTGCATTATTCACGCACGCAGTTCCCCGTTCAGCTGCCACCAGATCCTCGATGCACTCCTCCGTTTAAAGTTTGCCAATGCATCCACAAGTATATGTGTTATTTATATATATCTTATATATATATATCTTATATATATATATCTTTCGCGACACTCTTATTTCCTGACACCTAATTGTGCGTAAATATTGTCTATGTGGATTTTTTTTCGTGAATTTCTAAATGAATTTAAATAAATTTTCGATACACTCAGTCTCAACAATTGTTTTTATGCAACCAAAATAACTTAATAACGTTTTACACGACACTTCCGCAAAAATTTTCAAAAACTTAACACAACATAAAAACGCGTGCGATCGTCCTCAGATCCGAACTCTTTCTGTCTGTAACCCAGTTTGCATTGTTGGTCCACACAATCCAAGTGACTGTCTTTTTATTAAACACATGCCCATCACCATAAGAAATGTTCGAAAATGTTTACATTTTTCACTGTTTTGGGGCATCTTGCGTCTTACTCTCTCTTTCATAGTTTTATTAACTTTCGGTTTGTAATTATCACATTACCGAATTCCCTTTTCCCGTTTTCCTTTTTCCAAAAAACCTTTATTTTCCGTCTTCCCCACTCGTGATGACGTCACTTACATCTTCGGTCGCTCTTTTAATTCTTTCTTAGCTCGCTATGCTATGGAACTGGATACTGATTTATGAAAGCCTTTCATAAATTCCCCCCGCGCCGTAACTAATTTTGCCCTGATCTAAATATTTTTCCCTATAATTTCTGTAAGTTTGGCAAAAATCCACCCAGGCATTCACTGGATATTCAATAAGACTGGTTTGTTGTATACTTTCAGAGGTACAACAATGGTCACCATGTCTTCAACTTCGCCGTTATGCATCAATTTATACCATTTATAATATTTACGGAACCCGTGGCTCGAATAACGTGATTCTTGGTTCAAAATGTTCCTAAATTTGGGTTCTATTCACTGTTCACAATGCCTATTGCCCCCCATTTTGTTTTCTATTACTTTCCTAATAATTATTATTACGCGGCCCTGTTGTCTATTGTTTCTTTCATTATTGGCTCCTCTTTGCTTATGTAGAAGTTCCTTGTCCCACGCATTCTTGCGGGCTAGTCTCACAAACCATTACAGTACATTTATCTTCCAAATGGAGACAGATAATTAAAACGCACGTGTTCTGAATATCATTAGAACATATGAATAATACATTTTACGAAACAAATTATAGTTTTAAATAGAGGGTCTTGGATTATTACGAAGCGGATTGCAATTCCATTAAGTTTGAATTTAGATGAACGCAATGGATATATACACTTTTTTTATTTATGAACGAAAATTATTTGAAACAAGTAGTAACAGTTCAGTACCAGAATTTGTATTGTTTGTTTGAAATATAGGACACCCCTTTTAAGGACACCCTAAATTTCTCATTCCTCAGCAAATGCCCTGTTGACCCCGTCCGTGGCAGGAATCTTCTCGTTGTCTACGAAATAGCCAGCAAATATATTTATTTTATCCACTTCGTTTAGGCAAAGCCAAACATTATGCCATCTTCTACATAATTCTGGATAGCTTTGCAGAGGGCTTTTAAACAATGTTATGCATCCATATCACCATATTAACTAATATGAAAATTTATAGTTTTATAATAGAGGGTTGGGAAATTGATTCTTGAAAATAAATTTGGGTTCTATTCACTGTTCACAATGCCTATTGCCCCCTTTTGTTTTCTATTACTTTCCTAATAATTATTTTACGCGGCCCTGTTGTCTATTGTTTCTTTCATTATTGGCTCCTCTTTGCTTATGTAGAAGTTCCTTGTCCCACGCATTCTTGCGGGCTAGTCTCACAAACCATTACAGTACATTTATCTTCCAAATGGAGACAGATAATTAAAACGCACGTGTTCTGAATATCATTAGAACATATGAATAATACATTTTACGAAACAAATTATAGTTTTAAATAGAGGGTCTTGGATTATTACGAAGCGGATTGCAATTCCATTAAGTTTGAATTTAGATGAACGCAATGGATATATACACTTTTTTTATTTATGAACGAAAATTATTTGAAACAAGTAGTAACAGTTCAGTACCAGAATTTGTATTGTTTGTTTGAAATATAGGACACCCCTTTTAAGGACACCCTAAATTTCTCATTCCTCAGCAAATGCCCTGTTGACCCCGTCCGTGGCAGGAATCTTCTCGTTGTCTACGAAATAGCCAGCAAATATATTTATTTTATCCACTTCGTTTAGGCAAAGCCAAACATTATGCCATTATAATAAGTTTCGTTAGAAGTTTTTTTTTCTACTCGCGTTGTATAATTCTGTCATTTGATAGCTGCAAACCGTTGCATAATGACACTCATTTTTTTCCCTAGGGCTTTTATCCAGCCGACAGCCGGTTGCCCTTTAAACCCGAAGGGACGCATACTCGACCATACACTAGACAAACACTTGCGGGCTCCTCTGATCTGGGGTCAGCAGAACGCGAGGCCCTCCGCGACAACACATACACAAATTCAAGGGACAAACAGCCATGCCCAAGGCGGGACTCGAACCCGTGACCCTTCGGACCGAAGCCCTGATTCGGTACTCGCTCTTAGCCACCTCGGCCATCCAGGTCGGTATAATGACACTCCTTACAATACAGATTTCATTATCATACAGGTTCTTCACCGATCACAGAGAAGTTTATGAAGCGAGTATTGACTCTTCTTTAATCATTGAGAATCGTTAAGTAAATGTTTTGTTCGATTGCGTACATTAAAATTGCATTTAATATAATATTATGTTTGTCAGTTTTTAATTTTCTTATTGTCAGTATAGATGAGAATTCTAGTGACGAACTGTTCTGACCGGCTGCTCTGATCTTTACTTCCTGTTGTAAAAGATCTTTGCTGTCCAGGTAACAAAGGCTGAGTTGCCGTGGCCGCGGAGGCCTATGACTTCACTTTACTTCCTCTTCCTTATTCTATCCTTACACCTTACTTTCACGGTTTCGCCATCGTGCACTACACTACCACACATGCCGGGAGACCGGTCGGGAGCTTAAAGATTGTCCCGGCTAGGGCGGTGCCCCGTTGGTATAAGATACCTGGGTAGAGAAAACCCAGCCGACGGCAGGTCGGCACCTGACTCGCCATCTAGCGGGAGAAGATCACCGTCACTTCCCGATGAAAAAATGAATACACTTACGAGGCCAATGACTTTAGCAGTTGACGCGTCTGTATTCACTAACAACCAATCAACATCTGATTACAATAATAATAATAATAATAATAATAATAATAATAATAATAATAATAATAATAATAATAATAATAATAATAATAATAATAATAATAATAATAATAATAATGTCTTTATTAATGGCGAGGCTCAGGCCATAGGGCATGCTCTTCCGCCACTGAGTCTACATTGATACAGAGTAGTAACATATAAGAGGGGAGGGAAATCTGTATATTTACGTGTCTGTACAATACTGTACAGTACAATCTGTACAATCTGTACAATACTTTTATCTTTAGGCCTAACACCATACTTTTTGAAATAAATTTGAAAACATACGTACTTGGAACTTATTAACAGTTCCAAAGAAATACAGTTCGTATGTTTTCAAATTTATTGAAAAAGGTATGGTAAATGGCGTTTCATATATATATATATATATATATATATATATATATATATATATATATATATATATATATATATATATATGTCACGGCGGTCTGCGTTATCTGGTTGTGATTGACGCCGGCCCGGACGTAGCTCAATCGGTTGAATTGGATGGTGGAAGGAAGTTGACGAGAGTTGTTTCAATCAGATTGAAGTTATTCTAGATTAATAAATGTGAGCTTTATTTCTGACAGGTGTCAGAGAAGTTACACTGTGAATTTTAAGTAAAATTAACCCTACCTAATGAGCTCATAAAAAAAATTAAATTATAAATTGGGTTCTTATTCATAAATCACAATAGCCAATGCGCGGCAACGCTTACATAAAAGAAGTTGTTTTTACTTATTTTTCTCTTACTCAAAAGTCCAGAAACGCTTGAAGAGCGCGGAGAGAAACCTGGAGCGTAGGTTTGTTTTGCCTGATGGCGGCTGATGGCGAAGAGAAGCCGGCACTTTGGTAGCGGGGTGTCCTCGGGTCGGTGACCTCGTCAGCTGGGGGCTGTGGGCTCGGGAAAGGGCCTCCCTTGGCGGCAGCCGTGGCAGCGCTTCCTGCACCGGTCGCGCTGGGATGTGGCGGCGTCAGGCCGCGTCCGCTAGAGGAAGCCCGTGGTGCATGGGCCGTCTCCACCTCTCGGAAAGACTAGCGGCGACTCCACATCAGGTATCGGTTGGCGGCGTGGCTCAGAAAGATGACGAAAGTCACCAGAAGATACAGGCAAACATTAACCTGTGGCTAGCTTGGCGAAATAATAACTGGCCGTTTTATGCACAGTGGCGTAATGGTCACGAATTAAAGTACCAGTCTCGGCGAAACGATCTGAAATCGAGAAGCCATTCCTTTCTGTGCGTGAGCCTCTCGTGAAACTCCTCGGCCGAAAATCAAATCGAGAGTGTCTTTTGGATTTTTGCTCCGTGCGTACGAGCCCTTTGGTTCCCCCCTCCCCAAATTGCTTACTTGCTTTCGAAATCACCCCTTCCTCTGTCATTTGTGATCTGATTGGCCTAAGCCTATGGCGTCGTGGTTAATTCTTCACCAATCAGATGTCCAGATTCTCCAAAATTTTCCGTCAATTCGACCTTTTCCCTCTCACTCTATCTTTAAGTGTGTGCACGTGCGCAATGACCGTTTTCATAAACACTCTTTCAATAAACAGAGTTAATAAACGATCATGTACTTCCCGACCGGGGAATCACCTAAAGAAAAATATCGGCTCCGAGGACAGTGAAGCATTCATAAGGGTGAGACCTGTCAGCGCGCGGCTGTGGGTCGTAAATCCCTTTAGAAACGGGCGATTTCGGAGGGGACCTGTCAGCGGCGGCGGCGGCGGTGGTGGCCCCAGCGTGTCTCGACACACAGCTCTTTTGTTCACAAATAATTTTTATTATAACACGTAATAATAACGTGCCGCCACAATATATATATATATATATATATATATATATATATATATATACATACATACATACATACATACATACAGGGTGAGTCACGTAACTTTAGCACCTCCTGTAACTTTTGAACGGTTGAAGATATTGAAATGCAGTTTTCACGGAAGTGCATGAGAAAATAGGGCTGATACGTGTATTTATTTCTATTTTATCACTAGTATTTTACGAGATATTTGAGGTAACTTTGTTTTTTCAAATAGAACTATACATATTTTTTCAGACTATTATAAAGACGAATCCAATGATATACGTATTGTCATATGTTAGATAAGGATTTTTTTGAGAAATTTTGATTCTTTTGCGACCAGTTCTTAACGGATATTTTGAATGTAACCGACCGCCACAGAAGGTCACGCAGCGCTCCAGCAGCAAAGGGCGCGCGAGGGCCATGCCGCCGGCTGGGAGTGGCAATGAACTCCTGAACCGCGCACTCCATTTCGCGAACAAGTGTTCCGAAGAAGCCCGCACGCCTTCACTAGGGGGCGGCAGCCGAACCGCGGGCCAAAACAGGCGCGGCGGCGGCGGCATTGAGGGACACGCAGACAACGAAGGACGCGCGCAGGGGCGTGGCCCGCCGGCTGGGCAGGTCAAGCCGGCGCGCGTGCGATCTACAACCAACGCGGAGGGGAAGACGGGCCATCCACCGAGGGACGCGCCCCTCCTGTCCCGCCTCCCAATGGGCCTGAGCGCCACGGACACTTTGAGTCAAGTCAGTGCCGTGGCGAACAGAAGACTGTCAGTGTAGTGTTGTGAGAATGAATGAGTAGAGCGAACGGTTATGTATATAATAAATGAATGGGTATGTATTTCATGAATGAATGGTTATGTTTATAATGAATGAATGATTATGTATATAATGAATGATACGTGAATGAAAAATAAATTAGAAAAAGAATCACCAAGAAAACCCTACAAAACATTTAGAATTAACAAAACAAAAATAACAATAATATTTTTCGCGTATGTTTAGTATGTCAAAGTGCTACTACATAATTATTAAAGTAGATTTAAGCTACAATTAAGTTAACTTTAGTTAGTATTAGCTTTTTTACCTCTCCCTTTTAGCTGCATAAGCCGCAAGGCAGCAGCGTAATTTGTATGCCAGTATTAAATAAATTCCCGCCTCCTCAGGGTTACTGTCGAGGGGAAACAGAAAAAAAACATCTTGCGTGCGTAATCAATGTCTTATCGTTATGTTTCAGGAAAGATCTTACTTTCAAATTTCTACGAAAATTATAACATGGCTACTTCCGTTTCATTCAAACTCCAACATTTGTCTTTACAATTTAATTCTGAAGTAGAACAAACTAGGGAATGCCACCGGTGCCATTTCCGGTGAAAGTTTTTGGAAACTTCCAAAATATTAACATGGCAAAACTAGAATTTAATGGTAGAGATTTTTTACTTAACAAATGTGTTCTGAAGCTGTGCTTCAAAGTTAGTTCTTTAAGTAGGGACATGTACAATTTTATGAAAAGATAAATATATAATAAATTGGAGTGGTTTTTGCAAATTTTCGAAATTCAAAAATTCGAATTCGAAGTTCTCGCACTTGCTTTGTTAGAATTCAGTAGGAGACGACAGGTAGCAATACGACAATGGCAACGACCCAACATGGCAGTTTGAAATTCTCAGAATAACTGCTCAATGCTTGGCGGTATTTTTTACTTTCTCGTTTACGTACGTATATACGAAGTAATATACATAGTATAGAGAAAGTTATGTAATGCTGCGCGAAAAAACGGCACATTTTCGGCGGAAGAAATTCATTTCCGGGCCCTGATAACGATAATGTGGATAAATTCAGTCGCTAACTTATAAGAAAAAAATGCTCTAACACGAGGTGTTGCCGGAATTCCTGTTCGATTATGTCCTTCATGCCGAATAACCAATTGAAAGCAAAACGTCCGTCCGTCTGTGTACACTACTAGCACCTAAACGATGCGTACGTGTTTTTCTAAATTGAGAAAAGCCTTGTCCATCCGGCTCTAGTTGCAACTTCGAAATTTTGACAAACATTCTTTAAAATTTTGGGGTTCTTTGTATAAAGCCTCTGTGGCGTCACGTTGGCGGCCGTGGGTGGGAGGAGGAGCGGAAGTATCGCATACCTGCGGGCATGAATAGCTGGACGCCAGCTTGACCGCGAAGGTCACGTGGTAGACGCGAGCCTCCCTCCTACACCTAGGACGGTCACGTGACGGCTGCACTCTGGTATAAAATCGAGCCGACAAGCTCAGACGTTGGGTTTTTATTCTGGAAACCTCGCGCGATGCGCAAAACTTTACGCCCAGGCTGGAGCGTGTCGTGCCTATTGCACAGGTGACGAGATCACGGTAGTGCCGCGGGAGTAGCGTCAGAGGAGGCGGGGCCTCACTAGCTATGAGGGGTATCCACAGGGAAATACTTACAAGGGTGTAGTTTCGGAGCAGAAGTTGGTTATTGTACATACGTGTAAATAAACTTGTACATACTTGTAAATGTCTGTGTTTTTCTCCACAGCCTCCCAGACATTTTCAAAATTTTCTCAAAAATGACTCCAATTTTTTTCATTAAATTTCTTGTAAGAATAGAGTAAAATACACCTATAAAGGTGGCATAGCTCCGATTGTCACTATTAACTCTAAATTTTCGAAGAATGCAAAAGTTTGAATTTTTTTCGGTGTCTTCCTGATATCATAAAATTGAAGACAGAGATTTTTCCTTCAAATGAAATTTTTTGTCCATAAATAGTTCTTTCATAAAGGTCATGTACATTTTTTTGAAAACTTCAGTAGATTTCGTGCAATAGTGCGTGCAATTTAAAAAAATAAAAAACAAAATTTTCTCGAAAACGGCTTCACATTTTTGGTACGGATAGTGCCCAACAAATCCTATTCGATGACATAAACGCCATATTGCTCTTTTCTGTCGAGTTTTCAAAAAATACAAAAATATAATGTTTTGCCTTGTCTCTCACGTCGATACTTAGAGGCGATATATTTACATTATTAGATTTACGAGTACATGTGCTTTAAATAATGTTAAGTACAGTTTCTGGAAAACTCAACAGTTGGCTGTGAAAATGAGCTCAAAATTACGCATTTTCAGAAACGCTCAAACGCCATTTTCTCAAAAATGGCTCCAAATTTTTTCTTCAAACCAACGGATCGTGGTAGTAATACTGTTGAATATGAAGTAAAGTTCATTCTTGTGTATTCTTTTGTTTTTTTAAACTACACAAATGTAATATTTTTCAATATCTCTCACGCCGTTAATATGCACATTTTAATATATTTGTATACATTATTGAATTTGTGAGTGAAAGTTACTCAAATTATTTCAATTGAAGTTTTCCGAAAAATCAATAGATTCCTGTGAAAAAGAGCTTCAAATTTCACATTTATAGTAATGCCTATTTGCAATTTTCTTAAATACTGTTTCACAATTTTCAATTAAAATTTCTATTTAGGACGAAGTTTTACTCTTCTGTAATATTATTGAAGTAATATTTCGGTTCTACTATTAAGAAATCGAAATATTGAGAAAATGACAAAAAAGTGTACTTTGGGGGAGGATAGATGGCAGCTGGCTAGAAAATATAGCAAGACCATCAAGCCAGTCCACCCCAAGGAAATTAAAAAAACATGGTAGGAAAAAGTGTGTGCCATTCTGTAGCACCTCTAGTTCGTTATAAGGGCCCGGCAATGAACTTTTTGTGCCGAAAATCCCCCGTTTTTTCGCGCAGCATTACACAACTTTCTCTATACTACATATATTACTCCGTACGTATACAAGAAAGTAACTAGAGGTGCTGCAGAATGGCACAGACTTTCTTGCAGTAAATTTTTCTAATTTCCTTGGTGTGGTCTGATTTTAAGGCCTTGCTCAATTCTCTGGCCAGTGGTCATCCATCGTCGCCCAATGTACATTTTTTCAACTTTTCGGTTTCCTAATTGTAGAACCGAAATATTATTTAAGAATATTAAAGAAGTGTAAAATCTAAAAATTTTCAAAAAATCGACATGACCTTAATTAAAGAACTATTTATAGACAACAAATTTAATTTGCCTTTATTTTTGCAATTTTCGAAAATTCAGAGTTAACCGTGAAAATCGGACCTATATTACCTTTATAAGCGTATTTTATCCTTTGCTTAGAAGAAATTTAAAGAAAAAATTTGGAGCCGGTTTTGAGAAAATTTTGAAAATGTCCAGGAGACTTTATGTAAAGTATCCTCAAAGAGTAATGAATGTTTTTGAAAGTCACAGAGCTTCGACTTAGGCCCGATCAACAGGGGTTTAATCAATTTGGAAAAAAATCGAACGCATAGTTTTAGGCACTCGGACGGTCAGAGGCACTGCAGAGTACATCAGTTGATGCACTGAGCCACCGCTGCTCCCGGTGCCTGAGGCGAAATACAGGAAAGGTTCACAGACGCTAACAATGTATAAATAAACTATTCGACGAACTGGGAATAAATTGACAGAATCGCGGTTGACATTTTTAGTTAGCAATTGACATAGGGGTAATATCGCGTTAAGCAGAGCGAAAGAATATAGTACATCAACGCGGCGACCGAAGAGAAGACCTTGTGGATATGGAATATTCTTCATCGGAATTCTTCGGAATCCAGCAGAGAATTCTTGGAATGCGAGCGAAGATTTATAAGTGATGAAGTAATCCCCGAACATTTATGTTAATTTGTACAGGAAGGATATTTATCGTTGTAATAGTTAACGTAATGAGCTCATTTAGAATTATTAATATTTGAAATACGAATGAATATTTTATTAATTCTTTGAAAACAATGCTGATAATTTGTAGTTAATTTCCATCAATCGAAGAATCATTTAAACAAACTGAACTTTCAGAAATCGCTGATATGTACGGATAGCCTTCTGCATACGGAAAGATAGGATGTACTTCCTAAGTCGATACCACCAATAAGAAAATATTAAAAGTAATGTTAACTCGAGGTTTGCAACAATGTGTTGAATTTAAGAATTGTGTCTTTGTGTTGCACACAATAAGCACACAATAACACCAACCCACTTCTATTTAGCGTGTAATAGTAGTAGTAGTAGTAGTAGTAGTAGTAGTAGTAGTAGTAGTAGTAGTAGTAGTAGTAGTAGTAAAACACTTCTTTTTAACGAGTAAAGGCCGTAAGAAATAATTTCCCACTGCAGTTGCGTCTTTGGGTCACAACTGTCAATCACGCGCCTATATACGTAGCAAGGAAAATGTCAAAGCGCTCGAAAATGCAAACGACAAAAGATGAAAATTTCTACAGTGACTTGAGGAGGAATAGGAGGAGTGGGAGGTGGTGTTGTGATGAAAATGAAGCTGAACTTTATGACGTGAATGCAATTGACCACAAAACTGAATCGAAAGAGGTTATTGCTAAGGACAATTCGTCTGAACTGAGTGATAACGGTGTACCCAGTTCTGAATTTTATTTTGGAAAGAATCGTGAAACAAGATGGTACACAAAACTTTCGAGACAAAATGTACGTTCTCCAGCAAGTAACATCATTATTCATTTTCCTCTGAGCAAAGATAAGGCTCTTTCTGTGAAAACTCCAATAGAATTTGTATCTTCACGTATAATTCAAATCATAGTTTCTTTTACTAATGTACACATTGAAAAGTTTCATTCAAGATTTACCCGTAAAAGATGCATGATTTACAGATTGCACAGAAATAAGATCTTTCATTGGCATTATTTACGTAATTGGTACGAAGAGTTCAAGAAAGAGTTTGAAGCAGTTGTGGAATAACTAAAGGCAATGGATTGGAGTCTTGTTTTCTTACTATGATATTACTCTACTCCTTATTATGAGATACTAAGATATTTCGTTTTCTGTACAGATGTTTTCGTTCCTCAAACGCGAATGCGCGTAATTTTCGACAAGCGGAAAATAAATTAGCTACAATCAAAGAAGTATTTGAACTCATGGTTAGTAAGTTCAGTCATCTCTTCTCTCCAATAGAATAGAGAGTATGTTACTATCGACGAGTTGATCCTCTCTTTCAGGGGTAATTGCTCGTTTAGCCACCCAGTAAATACCCAGTAAGCCAGAAAAATATGGATTCAAAATAGTTGCTCTTGTTGATGCTAAGTTTTGGTACACAATAAATTTCGAACCATATGTAGGACTACAGCCTGAAGAAAACTTTCGTGTCAGTAATGCTGCTAGCGATATTGTTTTGAGATTAGTGGAACATATTTCTGGAACTGATAGGAATGTATCAGGCGAAAACTTGTTCAGCAGCGTGAAACTTAATCAGAAGCTGTTGGAAGAAAACAAACTGACGTATATTGGAACGATGGGATAGGGAAGAAGAGAGATTTCAAAAGAAATGCTCCCAAACCAGAACAGCTGACACTCCTCAGAGTTTGCTTTTAGTAACAAATACACTCTTGTTTCTTATTGCCTAAAGAAAAATAAAACCGCACTCGCCATTTCTACTATGCATCATGATGATTCAACTGATGAAGATACTGGTGAAAAGCGAAAACGAGAAATAATAACTATCCTAACGGTGAACGCAAAATTATGGAAAAATGCTTGTGAAATGCAAAAGGGTAAGGAAGTTCTGTTTTATGCTTTAAGTAACGCTTTAGATCGAGCTTCTATACTGAAGCTAGTATTTCCACGATGTGTAGAGTGAAGATAAAAAGAGCCAATGACCCTTTTCAGTCCTCTGGATTTACCGGCGAAAGTAACATTCAAGGTAACAATTTATCATATTCTATGTAATTATATTTTTACATACTATTTCCACCTACTTTACACAGATCTTCAAATGAAAGGCTGATTTATATATTTTTTAGGACTTTAAAAATGTTTGACTTGCTAGTTACTCCTTAGTCTGTCAGAATTGATAAATAGAAATTATTAAAATAAAATAAGATTGGTCATTTCAGACAAACTCAGAACGTTTCAAGAAATGAACCAGTCATGTATTACAAAATGCGAATACAAATCTGAGGTAGAACATGTTTATTAAAGATGTACTGAGAGCAAAAATCAATTAAGTTATAATGAAGAAATTGTGAATACATAGAGCACAAATCTTAGTAATGAGTTACAATTATTTTCTGAAATGGAATATTCCTTTATTTTTAATTAATGAAAGAATAATTGGCATGATTTTGATTTTCCAGAGGTTAGCATTAATGAAAAATTTCTAGTGGTCGACATTATAACTAATACCCCAATCTGTCCGCATTTCTTCAATCCATTGATGAAGAAAAGTTGCGTAGTTATTATGTATTCACATCTCCTGCTCATAACTAAAATAAAAACACCAAGATATTCAAAATTTGACATTTCCACCGCAATCACCGGTGCGAAAAATTTCTAGTGGTCGACATTATAACTAATACCCCAATCTGTCCGCATTTCTTCAATCCATTGATGATGAAAAGTTGCGTAGTTATTATGTATTCACATCTCCTGCTCATAACTAAAATAAAAACACCAAGATATTCAAAATTTGACATTTCCACCGCAATCACCGGTGCGATTTCGTTTTATTGCTGCATAAAGTTGTTACCTTTTACTGCAACCGTCTCAAATCGCAATTATATATCAAAATAAATAACAATACGACCAAATATTAATACCTTTTTTTAGAGAAAAAAAACTCTACTTCATTCATACATAAATAGAAAAAGAAAATAATTTATTCATGCGCGTATTCCTTTTCAAACTCAATATCATATGTTACTGCTGTAGGAACATTCTTGGGATTGTCATATTAATACGTCGAGTTAATTGAAATATTCACATTTCTTATGTAATGGCGCTCGCTTCACCAGAGAATGCCGCACGTGCTTCGCCGATCTCCAGAAATCACCATCTTTAAATTAAAATTAGTTTGGATACCCATCCTCTAGTTGCCATTCATCCAAACATAGACTCCTCTTTACGCAACACTCAATAAAATAAACCACCTTTTTCGACTGCAAATGAAATATGGCCTCCCGCCTCTGTCTGCGATGCGGAACCCGCTAAATCTAGCCTTCCTGTATCCTCTTGTTGCGATATCTTCCCCCCAAAACAAATGCCATCTTCTTCGTTCATCCATTACTTTAGAAATATTATTTCGTTTTCTGGTTTTCTTTTAATCGAACTCGATCCCGCTCCTTTCTACAAAAAATCTCTCTCTCTCTCTCTCTCTCTCTCTCTCTCTCTCTCTCTCTCTCTCTCTATATATATATATATATATATATATATATATATATATATATATATATATATATATATATATATATTTCATAACTCTAAAACACCCTCCTTTACTTATTTATTTCGGTCTGTCTGTTGTTCAACAAAGTTACTCCGCGCCGGCTCATTATAAATAAACATCACTTTTTTTAATTCCTTCATTTTTTTTACTTCAAACATGTCGCTTCCGGGTATATTAAAACAAATTGAATTAATGTTTTGACCTATACATATGGATCGTCACAATATTGAACATTTGATGACTTTTTTAATAGTAGAACATTTTTAAAGAGTGAAATTTTACTTGTTATTACGTTAATTAGCGTTTAAGTCCGATTTTCTTCCACTAGTTCCGGGTTTTGTATGGCGTGGTCAGAAGAATGAAGCCATAAAATACACGAAAGAAATTTTATAACCACAAGCCATCAAAAAGTGTCGGGAAGACCATTCTGCATTCCTCGTATGTTTATTAAAGTTCAACTGCCTGGCCCTAAAGAACGTGGAATTAGATGTAGTTGATTCAGACGTGTTGAAGTTAAACTTACTTTGAATGATTCCGATTTATATTATTAAACTAAATGCACCCTCATACAAGTACCAAATATTACTGCAGGTGTAAGTGAACGGATATTTAATTAAATAAATGATGTGTGAAACATCAAAAAGAGTATTACTTCAGATAAGAATTATGTTCTGACGTTAATTTCTTATTACTTTTTTTGTTTAACCAATGATTTTTGCAACGAAACAAATAGCATTGCCGACCATTTCAATTAACCAATTTACAATTCACATGCCCACCAATTCATAATACAATGCCGACAACGATGCATAATCAATTCACAATTTTCTGTGAATTTTAAATATTAAACAAAACTAAATAGGCATAACAAAACGAAAACGTCTAAGTAATGTAAAGGGAAATATTAAGAAACTAACGACGAACTACTCAAAGAATATTACTATAACTTTTGAATAAAAATATTTGATGATTTGAAGATGATACTTCCCTGTGTCTGTTCCTTTTTTAGGTTTCTTGAGCCGAAAACGTGTTTTTCATGATGTCTCTATGAAGTGTCTTTATTTTTATGAAACCACGTGCTTTCGTAAGTTTGCTACCTCACATTCTCACATTTCCTGAACTTCTCACCGTTTGCTTTACCGGTTCAATGAAAACTCCCGCTTACTTTCGGAACTTCTTGTCACAAGTGTGACGTCATGGGAATACACAATAATCACAGACAAGAGCTTCAATGATAAATATGTACAGGTTTATTCACAATATGTACAGTAATAATGTAAGTTACTCAGCTCTGGTAGATCTTTACTTCCCTGATCGCAGGAGTGATCCTTAAAAATGAATTGACTGACTTGTGGCCCGCGCCACTCCTCAGCGAGCCTCCCGCACACAACAGACAGCTCCGGCGACCTCAGTCACCCGTGGATATAGTCCACAACGGCGTCCCAACACATGGGTTGCCGCACGAGCCTAGCTCGGCTCCGCTCCGCCCTGGGCGCAAGTTTTGTGCCTTCGCACGAGGGTTCCCACTCAGCTCAACAAACCCCACCCCCGCGCTCTGCGTTCGCTCTTATATAGCTACCACC
>BLKR01006357.1:0-59164 GCA_011170035.1 Teleogryllus occipitalis
GCCCCGCTCCGCCCCGCTCCACCCCGCTCCGCCCCGCTCCGCCCCGCTCCGCCCCGCTCCGCCCCGCTCCGCCCCGCTCCGCCCCGCTCCGCCCCGCTCCGCCCCGCTCCGCCCCGCTCCGCCCCGCTCCGCCCCGCTCCGCCCCGCTCCGCCCAGCTCCGCCCCGCTCCGCCCCGCTCCGCCCCGCTCCGCCCCGCTCCGCTTCGCCCCGCTCCGCTTCGCCCCGCTCCGCTTCGCCCCGCTCCACCCCGCTCTACTCCGCCGCGCTCCCGCTCCGTCGGGACCGCGATGAAGTGGACGCCTTTATTTCCTCTAGTTTATTCCAAGAGAGGCAGGATGTGTTCCAATTAGGGAGAGTGTGTTCGTTGATGAACCTGTTTAATGCTGCCATTCATTACGCGCTCTGCCACTCTTGACTATCGCGGGTCCTTCGCACTAAAAATGATGCATCCGGTCGCTTCGCCGAATTTAAATATCCCCACTGGTACTAGCAACTGACCGAGACCTTCGTCTGTTAATGAGGAGTTGTTTTTTCCTTTTCTGGCGAAACATTCCGATGAAACGCGGGTGAAATGGTGGTCCGTTCCTCTTGAGAATAAATATTTTTGAAGGGTAACTCTGTACTTTTAAATGTTTATCACGTATAATAATATAATGCTCTTATATTAAATATACAATTACAATAAAACATTTGCTGTGATAGAATCGACGTTTTTGTGCTATATATCTTTAATATCATATTATATCATAACATTTTATTTTGTAAAATGTAATCTTATTTTCTTTGTAAAAAGTAAACTGTAAGTAATCAGAAACACAAATAATATTCTCGAATGAAAGATATCAAACAAAATTCAACATTTTTCATTTTTCTGTCAAAGTTCAAGATTTTCATCATTTTTTTCAGTCTTGCTATTTATCTAACTAAACGATTGACATTTTTCAGTGCCAGAGACTCTAATTTTCTATCAATTTATGTCTTTTAACAAAATTAGTAATATAATTTTTGTTGTAATAAATAAGAAGAACCTCTGGTAATCAATTATTATTTATTTATTTTGAAAGAAGGATATTATCGGATCAACATCAACATCATCAAAATGAGGTTATTTAAACTGTAATCATTATAGTAATGACATGCTTAAAAGTGTATTATTCATATAACGTGAAGTACTCAATCGTGTACATTATCGAGAACATCAAGATCATGGTCATCTCAACCACAGAATTGCTGCATAATATATCTTCCAAAATCTTCAAGTTGAATATCTGAAACCCATAAAATATTTCCTCAGAGATTCTTTTACAAAAAGTACGTCGGTTCTGATTGTTGATTTGAGTGGTTGGGCAAATAATAGCGTTCCGTCTGCAACTAATTTCCCAATTCTTTGCTAGACTTTGTTCAGAGAAGCTAGCTCTCAGTCTTGCCCCACAAGTTCAACAGTTTCTGTTTGAAGTTTGATCAGAAGTCATGTATAACGTAGCATTTAACTACAACACCAACAGTCATACATGCTATAGTGATTGAATGTGTTAAGAGTTAGTACAATTTATTACACTAAACATCATGCCCAAAATTGATAATCATACTAGAATGCTCTAAATAAACGATTGGTAATTTACAAAACCGTTTGCTATGTATTGTTTCAAGTGCCAACGGTAAATCTGATTTGCTCATCCCCAGTACATCACGACGTAACAAAATCGTGTGCTTACTTCTACGTTCCTCACACGAGGATGCTGAATGTAATTCTCAACTTATCAACTGGTCGCTTGTTAACGAAATTATTATACGTATAATTCAATATCCAAGAAACCTACAATTAATTTTTGGCGTATGAACGTTAGCTTATATTAATGCATGCAAACTGGTACTAAATATATTGTTAATGTGGTTACTGACAAAAGCATTGTAATTTATAACTGAATACACTCAATTACGTGTTGTTCAGATCTCTTCATTTTACTGAGCTATCACAAGATTTGTAACATACTCTTATTAAAATATACTTATATGCAACCCTTTTAAGCAGCTCAATAGTGTCCTACAACCACAACCCTGCTACACGCAGGTCGACTCTAAATTGTCTTAACATTGCCATACATTTTCTGTCTTATTCGGTCTTCGTTTCACAAAAACTATAAGAACAAACCTCCCTAATAACTTTAAATGCGATAAACGAGACTCTCACGTGTATCCATTCGCTAAACAAGACTCGCTCGTGTATCTGTTACATTACTTTTATCGTGTATCTTCATGAATAATTCCACAACTTTTTTGCAAGCTGCTTTTCAAATACACATCTCATGGGAGTTTACTTTTCAGTCGATAAACATCAGTGAAATGTGGTGAATAAAATATAATTCATATCGTAGATCGACGTGATTTCAATATGAATAATGTTTAATATTAAAATATTAATGCCATAAATACAAATTTCAAATATGTTTTCGAACAGCATTCGCGTGTGCGGATCTGCGAGTGGCAGCACTGATTGTCATTACGGGTACGCCGCGGGCAGTCCTGTTCGGTTCAATCAGTTCAGCTGTTTTGAGCGTTTCAGGAGAAAAAGCTTTCGTAACGACTTTCTGTGCTGCTGGATACTCCAAAACACTGAGGTTCAAGATTTTGTAAACGGAGTGATTCTTAGAAAACTTTGCTGTAAATTCCGTTTCCGTAGTAATTTTTTAAAGTAATAAAACTAAAGTGTTAAGAGAATATTTATACGTAATAAAAATAAAGTTTAAGGACCAAACTTAAACATTTTAAAACGCTCCTTCCGTTCGCGTTACGAAACAAAGATGTATTTGTACGGTATATCATCTTTTATGACAGGTTAATCTGTTTCTCAAATTTTAAGTAGGTGCCGCTCATCGAAGACATTTCAATAGCCTCCTCAAATTCCTAAGCGACAATTGGAAAACAGATTTCTTGATATCGATTTTTTTGTGAAAAATAGAATTATAACTTTATCAACGAAAATAAAACGTCAAATATCCATTGAGAAGGGTAATAACTTTTCTCATCAGGTGCAGCACTTTCTAATACCTATGTAAACCTGTATACTCCTAAATAAAAATGCAAGTGAAGATGGTTGACTATAAACCCACCATAGTCGTAAAGAAGACACAAACGATTTTAATGATTTTTTTTTAGATCATGGATAAGTTAAGATCATTTCATTTTGCTGGTCCGCGACCAAAGCGGTGATAATCTCGTTTAATTTTGATTTAAAATTTCGAATTTTTAATGTGGCTCCCAATAGATGAGTAGTTCCTCCTGCTACTGTTACTTTGTGTCAGCGCCGATTAACCGTAATTTTGACGCCATTTCGTATTAAAAATATTAATTATTTGTGAAAAAACTCATATCTCGGACAAGGTGAGCTCTTTTAACGTGGCCAATTACCCACAAAGACTTTGACGGCGAAAATTCCGGAAAAAAAGTGCACAAAAAATTCCCATATCCGATACCACGTGTTAGAACTGGCTAATCGTTCACAATCTATATAATTAGCTGGCGCAATTGAATAAAGTCCTTTCATTTCATCCATATCCAGGACAAAAGCCTCCCCCTCTGTTGTGGGGTAGCTCACAAAAAAGAACTTACCAGGTAAGCTGAAACCTGGCGAAGTAAAATTGTATTTTTCAATATATCAGAATATGTTTGGTCCTTAATTTTCAAAATAGAATATTTATTTAGAATAACTGCTTTATATAAATATATATTGCATATGATATACAGCAACGTTTTGGAAAATAATTATTTCCATCGTCATACTTAATTCACGAAACGAAAATAAAATGACGATGCATGTAATCTAGTATATTGATATAAAGCAGTTACTCTAAAAAAATGTTCTGTCTTCAAAATAAGGGACCAAAAACATTCTGATATATTAAAGAATCTATAGACAGAAAAATAAATAATATTTTAAATTGTATTTTCCTGTTTAACATTCACAATACAATTATATGGAACTAAAGTCTACTAGTTCTTGTCAAAACCTTTCATTTTCCTGTGGCAGTAGATTCGTTCTTAAACAATAATTTACTACACACATTTACACGTTTCACATTCACTTATCTTAAACTGGAATATTTACACTTTCATATAGTATATTGACACATTTGTTCGTTCTAGAATTTCATGCGTCACTTCCTTCCACTTTTTCCTGTCTATGGCTAAGCAGTCACATGCTTGACCTACCTCACTAACAAATTCGTCTCGCTACCTTCTCCTGTGTCTTCCTACACATCTCCATCCAACTCTTGGGCACGTCTGGGTGATTGCGTGTGTGCATCTTTCCGGGTCGAGTTGGCTGATATGTCCTCCACATTTCCATTTTATTTTTTTTGCTCCTTGTGCTGCGTGTTCTAATTTTGTCTTTCTTCTTATGTCAACAACCATGGTTATAGCGTCATTTTATTTCACCTGTCTTCTATTCACATTGGTAATTTTGATTTGCCATCCGCGGTCGTGAGTATCTCTTCTCGCTTCTCCAAGAGCGTTACCGGCAGAGGTGGCTCAGGGCATTAGCTGATGTCACTGGAGTGTCTCTGACTAGGTGGACTTAAGGGTTCTAGTCCCGATGGTGGCTAGATTTTCGACACCAGCTTTTCAGCTAGGTCGAATTCAGCCGCTGTCTGGTGAATAATTCTAGTGGCTGGCTACTCTGACCGGTAGTTTTCGGTGGTGTCACCAATCAACACCTCGGCGAACGCCGGAACAGTACCACATAACGGACCACCGCGCGCGGTCTTTCCTTCCCTCTTCTTTTTCTCACCCTTTACTTACAAACCTTTACACTCACATGCACTACACCACGTATGTCTGGAGACCATTCAGGTGTTTAGACCTTTGGCTGGGGCGGTGCCATGCTTGTAGGAGATACCTGTCTAGGGAAAATCCCCGCACGCCGACTTAGATCGGTGTCGGATCTCGCGATCAAGCGAGGGACGAACACCGCAACCACCCGCGATAAAAACAGGAGCTACATTTTTGACGGCGATTTTATGGCCACAGCATTTGACGCGCACGGAATCACTAATCAATCAATCAATCATTTCTCCTCTTTCCGTCTCGGACATTTCATTTGCCGTCCGCGGTCTAGAGTGCCTCTTGCGACGTATTGTTTAACAAGCAGGAAGACCGGCGCCTTGCAGGCACCGCGTCGCAGAATTAGGGCTTCAGAGAATACTGGGTAGAGGAAGGAAGTAGAATGAATAGACGGTAGCTAAGGGTGGAGGCACCCCAAGGTATTTTGAGAACTTCCAGAAATCCATGGGAAGGGATGCCCAAAATGCGTGGCGACGCGACAGTCACGTGGCAGGAAGAGCCCCGCGAAAGCGAGATGACGTTGCGTGCCACGTGAACTGGGAGGTATATTAGCAAGAGCGCAAAGCGCGGGGGTGGGTTTTGAGCTGAGTGAAAACCTCGTGCGAACGCACAAAACTTGCGCCCAGGGCGGTGCGGAGACGTGCTTTGCTCGTAGGGCATCCCATGTGTTGGGGCGCTGCTGTGAAACAATTTTTCCACGGGTGACTGCGGTCGCCGGGGCTCTACGCTGTGCGCGTAAGCTCGCTGAGGAGTGGCGAGGGCCACGAGTCAGGCGGATTTGCATCTTTTAAGAATTGCTCCTCCAATGGGGGTATAGAGTCTATCAGAGCTGTACATAACGGATCAAACTATTTATTTGTAAATACTTATTAATAAATATGTAAATATCTGAATCTCGTGTCTGTGATTGCTGATCAAACTGAATAGCTGATCAAACTATTTATTTGTAAATACTTATTAATAAATATGTAAATATCTGAAGCTCGTGTCTGTGATTGCTGATCAAACTGAATAACTGATCAAACTATTTATTTGTAAATACTTATTAATAAATATGTAAATATCTGAAGCTCGTGTCTGTGATTGCTGATCAAACTGAATAACGGATCAATCTATTTATTTGTAAATACTTATTAATAAATATGTAAATCTTTGAAGCTCGTGTCTTTGATTGCTGATCAAACTGAATAACGGATCAAACTATTTATTTGTACATACTTATTAATAAATATGTAAATATCTGAATCTCGAGTCTGTGATTGCTGATCAAACTGAATAACTGATCAAACTATTTATTTGTAAATACTTATTAATAAATATGTAAATATCTGAAGCTCGTGTCTGTGATTGCTGATCAAACTGAATAACTGATCAAATTATTTATTTGTAAATACTTATTAATAAATATGTAAATATCTGAAGCTCGTGTCTGTGATTGCTGATCAAACTGAATAACGGATCAAACTATTTATTTCTAAATACTTATTAATAAATATGTAAATATCTGAATTTCGTGTCTGTGATTGCTGATCAAACTGAATAACGGATCAAACTATTTATTTGTACATACTTATTAATAAATATGTAAATATCTGAATCTCGAGTCTGTGATTGCTGATCAAACTGAATAACGGATCAAACTATTTATTTGTACATACTTATTAATAAATATGTAAATATCTGAATCTCGTGTCTGTGATTGCTGATCAAACTGAATAACGGATCAAACTATTTATTTCTAAATACTTATTAATAAATATGTAAATATCTGAAGCTCGTGTCTATGATTGCTGATCAAACTGAATAACTGATCAAACTGTTTATTTGTAAATACTTATTAATTAATATGTAAATATCTGAAGCTCGTGTCTGTGATTGCTGATCAAACGGAATAACGGATCAAACTATTTATTTCTAAATACTTATTAATAAATATGTAAATATCTGAATCTCGTGTCTGTGATTGCTGATCAAACTGAATAACGGATCAAACTATTTATTTCTAAATACTTATTAATAAATATGTAAATATCTGAATTTCGTGTCTGTGATTGCTGATCAAACTGAATAACGGATCAAACTATTTATTTGTACATACTTATTAATAAATATGTAAATATCTGAATCTCGAGTCTGTGATTGCTGATCAAACTGAATAACGGATCAAACTATTTATTTGTACATATTAATAAATATGTAAATATCTGAATCTCGTGTCTGTGATTGCTGATCAAACTGAATAACGGATCAAACTTTATTTCTAAATACTTATTAATTAATATGTAAATATCTGAAGCTCGTGTCTATGATTGCTGATCAAACTGAATAACTGATCAAACTGTTTATTTGTAAATACTTATTAATTAATATGTAAATATCTGAAGCTCGTGTCTGTGATTGCTGATCAAACTGAATAACGGATCAAACTATTTATTTGTAAATACTTATTAATAAATATGTAAATATCTGAAGCTCGTGTCTGTGATTGCTGATCAAACTGAATAACTGATCAAACTATTTATTTGTAAATACTTATTAATAAATATGTAAATATCTGAAGCTCGTGTCTGTGATTGCTGTTGTGTTCCCACGACGTCACACTCTTAACAAGATCTCGCGCCTCCACGCGTGCCATCCCCTCTCTGGTTGGCGCTGACCCGGCGTCGCTGCAAACTCCGGCGACGTCCGCCCTGAATTCGCCAGCGACAAGGAACTGCTCCGACTTCGAGTTGACAGGGTTCCGAGTTGGAAGCGCGGTCCCTGCGATCCTTGGGAAGGTGTCTGCGACTTCGCTGGGACGAATGTCGGACGAGCAGGAGTTTGCAATCGTCGCCCGACTTCTTTCACCGCGACGCTCCCAGCAGTAGATGCTTCTCTGCGCGTCCGTCTCGCTAGTCTTCCTGGAGCGCCGTCGCCAAATTGAATTTATTGTAGAATAAGTTCGTGTGCGGAGTAGGAGATTTTGGAATGTAAATGTGCTAGTGTGATATTGGGCTTGAATTAAAATTCTGTAGATTTCGTTGCAGATCATTGTGAATATGCGTCTGAGAACTAGGTTCTCGTTGTTTAGTTATAGTAGAGATACTTACAAGAGGCGGATCATTTTTCCTCCTTAAATCCCTCATTCCGTGTCAGTCTTCGCTCCGTCACTCCACATTAAAGTTCCATTCTGTTCTCCTTGTATATAAAGTAATTTTAAGTCCGTTACTCACGTACGCTTGTCCTATCTGGTGCAATGCCGCCCTTACAACAATTAACAAAATTCAAATATTCCAAAATAACTTCCTCAGAACTGTAGTTAACGCCCCTTGGAATATAAACAACAGAAATATCCACAAAGACCTAGCCAAAGAACCCGTCCTAACATACATCTCCAGACTTTCCCATACATTCTTCCAAAATCTACCCACAGTTACCGGTGCATCTCGTTTCAATAAAGATAAAGAGCATCCCGTAGAACTTCGTCTACGCAACCGATTCCCCTTTCACATCTTCCTCCATTATCTGACTGGTATTAGGTAATGAATTAAATACTCCTCCCATCAGCAGGCAACAGTGTTTTCCCCCACTTTAATATTCGCACTGGTTCATTCTATGTTTAATGGGAGGTCGCCGTAGCCACCCCCTTCGCATCTTTTCGTCTAAAAATGTTTGCTCCTAACAACTGAAAAGCCATATGGCAGAGCGTTCTGTTTCCAACTCATTTTGCTATAAATAAAAAAAGTCCTCGCTCCTCCAATGCAGTCAGATTTTCCCTCTAGGTTAAAGTTATCGTCCTTCATGTCTTTACTCTTAGAACAGGTACCTTAAAAATTTTAGACAGAAGATTTTTAAATCTGGTATTCCATATCAAGTAAGTATTTTCTTCCAACACCGTTTTGGGAGTTATTGCACTCCTTTCTTTAGATCTTTTGCGATAATTTTTTTCGTAATTAATTAACATATAACAATAACTTAAGATGAGTTCTCAATTATTACAATATTGGCATGAAGACTTACTGTGTTTTAAAAATGAAGAACTTTCTTGAGGCAACAGAAGGGATCTTTGGTATTCCATGTCTCTTTGGAGTTAAAATATAAACTATATATAATATATAAATAAACTATATATAAGCTATAATATATAAATATATAAAAAATTATATAAAATAATTCTCGTTGGAATAAAAATATAAACACTATGACATTATTCAATTGTATAACACTCATCGTCATTTGAGGAACAACTAATCAAAACGCACACTGTCCGCTGGTGGAAAAAATTGAGTTTGATATGAAATCGTGTAGTTTTCAATACTTTCTTCACGCTACTCCTTTCAGATTTCTTCAAAACGCATTTAATTTAATGTGTTAAAATGCGATTTGAGGAAATCTGAAAGCAGGAATGTGTAGAGCTTATTAAAAAATTCATGATTTCATATCAAACTCATTTTTTCCACTAGTGGACAGTATGCGTTTTGATTAGGTACTACTCGTTTACCCGTCAGTCACCGTGCTCTACCTTGTTTTTGCGACAGGACCGCCGTCGGGTGAAGGCTACTGTGGCATCCGTGTACAGCTTCTCGGAGAGCGACCGAGCTGTAGATATTCATTTATTTCATGTTCATTATCATGAACATGTTATTGCCAAGTTGTGGCAAATTACAATTATTTTAAAATATCCATCAATCTGCTACATTTCCATTTTACACACATTTAATACTATGGAGTGTCATCAACTAAGTACATCTCCGCTTTCCTCGCGTTAATTTTCACGTCCTCATTTGCGTCGCCCTCCGGAAAGTCGACATTAATATCATTGAGTCTGAAGTAATTAGATTTGTTATTTTCCTCTTCGTTCGCAAGCAACAGCTTCTACAGTGTCTTATTAAGAGCTGTGCTGCTCGCGGCGCATCGGTCGCTTTTGAAAGTTCCTGGGGGCGATGGGCTCTCGGTTCTCGGGAATCTCGCTGGCCCTCAGCCCATCTCTACTCCTGCGGGCGTAGTTAAGACTTTGGACTCATATACAGGATACCTTATAATCAATATCACAAACTTCTATGGCATGTAGAGAGGATTGAAATGATTCAAGACAACAATACTGCAGTATTGTTGGCAATGACAACGCCTTGAATCATTTCAATTATGTAGAAGCCAATGACAATTCACCGCTAAACCAATATGTTTAGAGAACTAAAATGATATTTTCGTCAATAAACAAGAGGCGGGAATTTTCAATATTACAAACTACATATGTGTTCTAATTGGTAGGCATCTCATTATGGCCTGTTATGCGGGACACGTTCTGATACAGTCAAAGAGATTTCCAGTACCTGTCGAAGCATTAGTAGACAACGAGTTGCCTATCAAATATGGGGTAAATGTGATTGTAATTTAGTTGCAGGAATGTTTCCACATGTTCATTGAGAAAAAAAATACTATCTTCGACTCTCGTACATGCCCTAGAAGTTTGTAACATGTATTCTGAGATTGTATAAAAACCCTTGGGGGAAATGGAAGCTCGTGTGCAATTCTCCAGTTCCTCGGCGCCACCCGCATTGATGATCACAACTGCGCACAGTGGAGAGACGAGTAGTTGCACCGAGACTCCGGAAGATCTCAGTTGGGTCTCTCCTTTGTCGTAGAATTACTCCCCCGCTGAGAGGAAAGGGAGAAGGGACCTTGTCCTGCGCAGTGAGTTGCGCATAATTCCGGAACCAACCTGGACCAAGTTTGGGAAGGTTTTCTCATCTTGTGAAAATTAAAAACAATTTAGATGAACACAACAAATCTTTGTTTCTCTGTTAAAATCAGTCTCCCCTTCGAAATTGGGTCACATAAAATAAGATACCATTATTTCCTACATTCCATTTACATTTACATAAGTAAAATCTGTTCAAATATATAATCGTAACCATTTAAAAGACCAGTTTTTTACCAGTAGGACACCTTATTCGCTTTTCTCAATGGGCTGATTGATGGTCTCCCACAGACGTTAGTGTGTCTTTTGTTTAACAAAAATGGATTGTGTATGTGCAAAGTTACATAGACGCGTTGAATATTGCCATACATTCCTCCATTTCCCGTCAGTATCCTTTCTTCTTCTTTTTTCTTTCTTTCTTTTTTTTACATCACTACTGCCGATGCGGGTCTGGGCTTCCTTTTAGATCCACTTTCATTCTTCTCTTCCTTCAATCTTCTCCCAGCATTCGGTAATTTCCATATTTACACTTTAATGCACTTCTCTACCACACAAGTCTGGAGACTACTCAGGAGTTTAAATCTTGTTCCGGGTGAGGCGGTGCCCCGGTTCCCTCATCGTCCGCTGAGATTCTTGGAGGGGTGATTTGGCCGCTAGACGATGTGTAGTCTGACTTAGAATTTCAACATCCAGCAAGGGAGAAACACCTTCACCGCCACTACACCTACGGGATGAATTACCGCAGCATTTGATTGATTGATTTTTTCGTGTTTCCGGGCGCATCAACTGCTTCGGTCATTATTCCCATTAGTGTCGTGCATGTTTTTTTTCTCAGGAGATGGCGGGGATCTTCCCCCGCTGGATGGAGAGATCCGGCGCCGACCTACCGTCTGCTAGTGGGATTTCTCCCTAACCAGGACTCTCCCATCAGCGGGGCACCGCCCCAGCCGGGGCAAGCTCTAAGCTCCCGACCAGTCTCCCGGGATATGTGGCAGTGTAGTGCATGTTAGTGTAAGTGTGTGTGTAAGGGGAGAGGATAGGACAAGGAATGGGAAGGACAGATCGCGCGCTGTCCGTGGCCCGTTTGTTAGGATACTGCTCCGGCATTCGCCTGGTGTTGATCGGAGAAACCACGGAAAACTACCGATCAGAGCAGCCGGCCCCTAGAATTCTCTTCCAGATAGCGACTGAATTCGACCTAGCTGAAAAGCTAGTGTGGAAAATCCTGCCGCCGTCGGGACTCGAACCTAGGACCTCCCGATCAGAGGCGCTGTAGTTGCATCAGTTGATGCACTGAGCTACCGCTCCCGGTCCGCAGCATTTGTCGTGCCCGGAAGCATCAATCAGTCATACTAAGAAAGTATGCATGACGACGGTGCCGATTTATTTTGTGAACGTTTGATAGGCGTTCAAAGATGAAACTCTCACATGAGCTTAACAAAAGTTCTAAAAATAAAAGTCGTAAACGTTGAAAGAATAGCTCCTTCTCCGAATATCTGCAAAAGTGGCTCCGAGCATCAATTGATGTCAATGTAGTGCCTCTGACCGGTAGTTTCTAGGTTTCGAGTCCTGACAGTGACAGAATTTTCGACACTAGCTATACTGCTGGATCGAATTCAGCCGCTGTCTGGATGAGAATTCTTACGATCAGCTGCTCTGATCGGTAGTTTACCGTTGTTTCTCCGGTCGACACCAGTCGAATGACGAAACAGTTCCCAAATAAACGCGCCCGGTCCGCACGCGATTTCCCTCTTCTTCCTTATCGTACTCTCATCCGTTACTTTCACATTCGCATGCACTATTCTACCACACTTGCCGGGGGAACAGTCGGGAGCTTATAGCTTGTCCCGGTCGGCGCGGTGCCCCGCTGGTTGGAAACACATGGTTGAGGGAAATCCCCGCTAGTCGACGTAGGTCGGCGCCGGATCTCGCGCCATCCAGCGGGGGAAGATCCCCGCCCCCTCTCGGGATAAAAAACATGGACTACACTTACGGGACTAATAACATCAGCTGTGGCGTGTCCGCAATCACAAAACAAATGAATCCTTCTCTGAAGTTAGTAGCATAGTTGCAAGTCTGCCCGCCCGCCGTGGGGCGCCTCCGTTCGCGAACGCCCCTCCGCGTGAATGTGGGCGCATCTGCATGCGGCGTGGCGCCCGGGGGGGGGGCGGTCGGAGGGCGGGCGAACGCGTGTTTGCGCTCCCGCGGGGGAGGGGAGTGGCCTTGAGCGCCCGTGCGCACCCTGGCGCGTGCCTCCCCCCTCCCCCGGCCACACTCATCGTCCGCTAGCCCCGTTCAGGGGCACATCCCCACCTCATTTTACGCATGATCAATGTTTGAGACCGGGGGCGGTAGCTCAGTGCATCAACTGATGTCACTGCAGCGCCTCTGACCGGGAGGTCCTAGGTTCCCACTCCCCACGGCGGGAGGATTTTAGACACTAGCTTTTCAGCTAGGTCGAATTCAGTCGCTGTCTGGAGGAGAATTCTAGCGGCCGGCTGCTCTGATCGGTAGTTTTCCGTGGTTTCTCCGATCAACACCAGGCGAATGCCGGAGCAGAACCTTATCAAACGGGCCACGGATCGCGCGCAATCTGTTCTTCCCATTCCTTGTCCTATCCTCTCCCCTCACACACACACACACACTAACATGCACTACACTACCACATATCCCTGGAGACCGGTCGGGAGCTTAGAACTTGTCCCGGCTGGGGCGGTGCCCCGCTGGTGGGAGAGTCGTGGTTAGAGGGTAACCCCACTAGCCGACGGTAGGTCGGCGCCGGATCTCACCATGCTGCGGGGGAAGATCACCGCCATCTCCCGAGAAAAAATCATGCACTACACTAACGGGACTAATGACCAGAGCAGTTGACGCGCCCGGAAACATGAATCAATCAATCAAAACCAATGTTTGAAAGTCGCATAACAACGCCGATATGTATGAAACATATATTTTATTAACATATTATATTAATAAAATTCAATATCGAAGAAACTTGCCGATGAATGAGAATTACACCCTTGCAATTCAATTAGGTCTCAAATTAGCCCTTCGGTTATGCGTAACCCTCAAATCCAATTTTCAACAATCAAAACCTGTTATACTTATTCCTTATATCATATTTATTGATTATTTTTGTATAAAATAGATTGTAAATTACTTGGGAAAACAAAAACAAAAAATTCTGGTTCCTGGAGAACACTAATGTGGGAGTTAATGGCGAACTCTAAAATACATTGCGAAACAATTGAAATTTTGTTTTTAAGAATATAAAGTTTATATTTTGAAGAAATAATTCTAATTGTATTTAGAAATATATTACATACATTTTCTGATACTTAGTGGTAAAATATCTTGTTTCTGAAGTGTGGCAAGGGCTTGTATGGATTTTAAACAAATTCTGTTCTTGTATTTCTTTTCTGGTACAAACGGCGTGTGTGTAGTGTGTGTGTGAGTGTGTGTGAAGAACTCCTTCAACATTGTTCCAACTGTGTTGTTGTACGAGTATACACTGCATATACAGATCCTAAAATAAGATTGGAACGTGTTTCTGGGCAGATCTGACTGTATGAGAAAGCGGGAATTTCTACAAAATGATTACGCGCGACGACGGCATTGTTTTGTTTTAGGAAGTTAAAGACGTTGAAGCGTTGAAAGACGAAATTATCACTTGGAGTTAAGAAAGGCTGTAATGACATAAGTCCTAAACGACAAAACAATGACTCCTTACCTAAATAAAGAGCAAACATCTACGCGGGGATCTGCCGATGACTCCCTCCGTCGTTGATTTGCGATATAAAAAGTCGGTGTTTGTAGGAAAATAGAGATACGGTGCCAAAATAAAAAAAGTATTTTTTAACTTGTTTTGACCTCGCTCTTCACGTTTACAAAACATGGACTTAATTTCTGACTTGCTCTACGGCCCCTACATTGCTCTACTAGCAATAAGGTTCATTTTCTAAACCGTCCTTGATAAGCTTGTCTAGTAGTGTCAAACCTGTGTTCAATAGCATGTTTCCAGATTAATCTTGAAGTCTCTATCCATGTCTCTACAAAAAGGGAAATACTTATTTTCTGGCTTGCTTTCTAATGCCGTCGACACTTGCGCACAACTTGCCTGTATGACATGGCCTCTACTCTCGATTTTCTAAGCATCCACTCGTCATGGTATCTTCCAGTACTACTGACTTCACATATCGCGTTCCTCATTATCTTCTACGCGTCTCCTTCACCCTCCCGGCCGTCACCACAACCGCCACAATGGACACGTGCCAAGATGCGCTGTGCACTTGCAATGGTAAGTGCGTTGCTGTGCATTGCAGTAGTAATGACCAATGATGAAGGACAAAGCTACCCATCCAAATGCGACGGCCGTATCCTTATTCAGCTTTCCACGTAGGGATTGCTAGATGTAAGGATAATCGTATGGGCAGCACATCATTAGAATATTTACATCGCACATCGGATGCAATGTAATGACGTGATGAATCCCTATTTGATGGTGTTGGAGGGAGGTTGGGTGATATTCACGGAACCATATTAAAGGAATTTGACTCTGCTGAAAGGGTCTGTCAACATTGCCAACAGGTACTATATATTGATTTTGTTCCTGCTTAACAACTCTACGTATGCCCAAAGCGATGCGTTTCCATGAAAAAAATTATAACAGCAAAGAGTATTACGTCTGTAAAAAGTTTCGAAGAATTAGATGAAGCAAATTGCCAAAATATTTTATGTTCTGTATGTCGACTATATTCGGCTACAAATCATCTTCTTCTCCTTCTTCTCCTTGTTCTCCTTCTTCTCCTTCTTCTCCTTCTTCTCCTTCTTCTCCTTCTTCTCCTTCTTCTCCTTCTTTTCCTTCTTCTCCTTCGTCTCCTTCTTCTTCTCCTTTTTCTCCCTTTTCTCCTTCTTCTTCTAATTGATATGCTGTTTTTATTGCTTGTGTCATAAGCAACTACTGCGATTTGTATTTTTTTGACCTCCCCCAGAACATCTCGCTGGTAGCGACTAAACGAGGTATTTAGTTTTGCAGGAACAATCCTGGAGTACTTTTTTTTCAAATCACAAATATGAGAATTCAATGATTCCTCATGAAACTGGGATTGAAAAATGTATTTGCACGGAATTTTCAGAATTTTATTAGGCATTCCAATCGAGAAATTGCTCTATTTCCATCGACATTATTCCGTACTCCATTGTTTGTTCTCCATTGATATTTAGGTAAGTTTGGTAGTTACACGAGATTATGTTAGAATTACTAAGCTGCAGCAGGTGTGTCGTATTTTAAGTAGAACAAACTTTAATAAAATTAAAGCAAAAAGTTATATAAAAATTTACATCAAACTTCATTAAGGATAAGCCATATTAAATTTGATCTCCAATTAAATTTTGACTGTATTCATTATTCCAAATATAGCTTCAACGGTTTTTTAGGTAACTGCTTTTATATTTATGACTATTCCTCTGATCTTTAGAATTGATTTGGTGTTTTTAGCGTCAAATTTCTCAAGATCTTCGCTGCACAAACATCTGTCAAATATTGTTTACAAGGGCTGCAACCATGGAACAACATTTGGAAATGCTTTCTTCTTAATTAATTATTAAGTGGATGATATTTGTATTTGGCAAACAATGAAAACATTTAACCATTCATCTCGAAACATTTTGAATTATTGTGTTGACCAGTATTGCGGTCCATGATCGATCAGATTCATGGAATTAATTGTTAGATACCGTATTTTTATGTAATTACATATTTTTTGTCTTTCTACTTTCCGTTCTGAAAAATATAATGTTGGTGAATCGTCGCCGTCTAAGCACAATGTCTCATTTTTTCGTTACATATTTTTACACGTTTAGTACTATACTACATATTTTGCTATTTTTACAAAATATTTTAATTATTCTATCAATTCACTTCAATTTTTTTACGTATTTTTTATGAATTTTTTTAATTAGCATTTTGTTCTTACTTTATTACTGCGTGCTGTCTACTTACGTGAAGACGAGGTAGATGGGTAGATGTCAGTCCGGCGCACCTGCTTGAGTCCTCTGTATCGGAAAGTGTGCATCAACGCCTGAGATCATTTTCCCCGTTGGGTGTAAAAAGTTTCACTGACACCGCGTTTCGCGACCTTTAACCTTAATTTCCGAGAAACATCTGCGATCGCTGACGTATAATATTTGCGACGTGTAATGCTGCACGCTGCGGTGATTTTTTTTACTGGCCGTAGATATCGCCAGTTTGTACGATGGCTTCTATTGCGCCGAATCTGACTGCCAAACTAGGGTCCCGCATAAAAAATAGATGAAGCTTTTACTACTAATCGATTGACTGAATGATATTTAAAACGTTTGTATTCTTTTTAAAATTTGTTTAGGAATTTTTTATAAATGTAATCTAATTTCGTATTATGAAAATGTGTTTTATAATTTGTGTATTTTAATATTAAATATTATATCTGTTATTACATCTTTTTTACATATTCTTATTGTTTTCATTACATATTTATGTATATATTTTGATGTTCCATGCTACATATTCTTCCGGTCTCTATTAATTGTGTTGTGTGTGTCCGCAGAACACGTGACGGCGTTGGCGCGCCAGTCGCACAACCGCACGCTGGCGCTGTTGGCGCAGCTGTACGGCGCGGCGGCGTCTAGCGTCACGGAGCACGTGGCGTCGCTCTACTCGGACCTGCTGCGGGCGCTGGACCCGGGCGCGGGGGCGGCGGCGGCGGCGGCGGGGGCGGGCGCCGGCCCGGCGGCGGCCGGCTCGACGTACGGCGCCGGCGGCGGCGGGGGTGGCGCCGGGCTGCCGCCCCCGCTGGCCGACCAGGTGTACACGCTGGGCGCGCCGGCCGAGGTGAGCGTGGAGGACTCGGTGAACGGCTTCTTCGCGCAGCTGTTCCCGCTGGTGTACCGCCACGGCGGCGGCGGAGGCGGCGGCGGGGGCGTGGCGGCGGGGCCCGGCGCGGCCGGCGCGGGGGCGGCGGCCGGCGCGGGCCGGCGCCGCGCGCTCGCCGCCGACTACGCCGCCTGCCTGCGCGCCACCGCCCCCGAGGTGCAGCCCTTCGGCGACGTTCCGCGCCAGCTGGCGCACGCCGCCGGACGCACGCTCGAGGCCACGCGCGTGCTGCTGCAGGTGAGATTGGCTGACCGCACGGAAACCCCGATAACTCGAACCTCTGTGACTGGAAACTCTCAAACTCGAACATCTCTACCTAAAATTACTAGAACTTCGGTTACTAAAACCTCGATTACTAAAACCTCGATTACTAAAACCTCGATTACTATAACCTCCATTACTATAACCTCGATTACTATAACCTCGATTGCTATAACCTCGATTACTATAACCTCGATTACTATAACCTCGATTACTATAACCTCGATTACTAGAACTTCGATTACTATAACTTCGATTACTAGAACCTCGATTACTAGAACCTCGATCACTAGACCACGGGAAAGCACAAATTGCATCAGTTTTCATGCATGTGAACTTTCCGACACTTGTCGACACATCTAATCATTTCATCAACATTTTATAATACAATAACCATCAGCACTGTATCCATTGGCTATTCGTGTTTGAGTACGATGTATCCAAGTGTCTTGCTACACAAGTATGGTAATCAAGAGATCTGCGCACACACAGAGGACAGTAAAATTGAAAGTAATTTGTTTTGCATAACATTTGCATAATTAGTCGCCGCACCATCACATAACTGTATTATTTGCCAACGCATGCATATTATTATGTTCCGTAAATGCGCTTATTTGGTTCTGTTTCATGCATTTGATGTTTAGACTGTGCATTTTCCGATAGCATACGATGCTCTTTGCCTAACCATGTTACTGCGTAATGATCGCCTATCAAAAGCTTTGGAAATTGAAATCTGTTTAAAATTTAACTGATGCATAACGTAACTGTTAAACTAAACGTAATTTTCTAATCCATGAGGTTTATTTTACGTTTGAACTTGTATTTTGCACTCAAAGGGGTTTAAAAATGATGGAAACCATGTTTGTGAAGACATACCACAAAATGCGTGTTGTATGAAGTGGTTTCATTGGGACTTCCATTGCGCGTGAGTTCACGAGCATGATAATAGTGCATTATGGAGTTCCCTCCGAAATTCTCGCAGTATAACATGTGGTTTTACGTAAGTGAGAAAAAGGAATCGCTGAAAACTATTTTCAAAATATATCGTTCTCTAAATATTTTATTTTATAATCTTCGATTATTACAAAAACTCCTTATACAAACTTGGTCTACATTTTTTTCGCATTTAAGCAACCGATGAAATTTTCATGCACAAAGTTTGCAGTTGAGTAAACATATTTCTCAAGTAAAAGACGGCCTTCGATGTGCGTATCGGAAGAGAAATCAATATTACTTTAGAAAGTTTGACAAGAAGGAGAGAAGAAAGTTCGCGTATTTTTTACAGATTCGTGTTCACATGTCACGGAATTTGAAACTCCCAATATACAACCGAAATAAACTGTAGAAATTATGTCTTTTACAAGTGATTTACGTTCTCTTTTAAAAACTGTCTCGTTTTGTGAAATTTTCTCAGATTATTTCTCCGAATGTAACTGGATCTGCACAGTACGTAATGCATTACCAAATCATTTATATGTAATTGCAATCATGTGTGCGAAATGAGCAAATTAATAATACTCTTCGCGTACAATCGGGCAATTATATTATCATATATACGACAATTATATGTATTTTGATAAAACTTGATATGAAAATAATGTTTAAAATCAGTATCCATGTGATAGAATTCAGATCAACATTTGATAGCAGATGCTAATATCAAGTGCACGCACATTTGATATGTAAAATATTTTTTTCGTCGTATTAAAATAAGGTTTGAGGAACTGGTGCCGGTTGAGTATGAAACAAACTAGCATAGACGGGGCTGTTATGAAGCATAGGCTAACAGACGTTATCTTCTGCTATGAAAACTGTACTGTTATGATTAGAAAGAGAGGAAGGAAACAGAGAAATGAAACGCCACTCTTAAAACTGACGTGCCTAAAGGATTTTACCAGTTGCCGTCTTTTAAGAACAACTCGAAGAAATGAGTGAGGTGTAAGAAAAGTTGGTGTATGAGAGTGATCCAGTTCAAATCAAAAGAAAGCTAATGTGATTTTCATTAATATGAATGTTTTTATAAGGAACTTCATTCACGAGAAGTGTTGAGTGACACCGGTCGAGAATAGAAATCATGGACTCGATTGGTTAGATTGTTGGTTGGTTGGTTAGTGACTCCAGGAGCGTCAACAGCTTAGGTCATTAGTTCCGTGAGTGTAATGCATGTTTTTTCCTCGAGAGATGGCGGTGATCTTCCCCCGCGAGATGGCGAGATCCGGCGCCGACCTACCATCGGTTAGCGGGGTTTCCCTATAACCAGGACTCTCCCACCGCCCCAGCGGGGGCGAACTCAAAGCTCCCGACCGGTCTCCCGGAATATGTGGTAGTGTAGGGCATGTTAGTGTAAATGTGTGTGTGTGTGTGTGTGTGTGTGTGTGTGTGTGTGTGTGTAAGGGGAGAGCATAGGACGAGGAAGGGGAAGGAAGGATCTCGCGCGGTCCGTGGACAGTTTGTTAGGGTGCTCCTCCAGCATTCGATTGATTAGAGAACTCGGCTGTCTCTACGGTTTACAACCTTCAATCGCGTCCGTTATTCGCTTTGTATCTATGATTGATTGATTCATTGATTAGTGATTCCGAGTTCTTCATCTTCTAAGATCATTAGACCCGTAAGTGTAGTGCGTGTTTTATCGCGGTATTGGCGGTTATCTTCCCGCGATGAATGACGAGATTTGTCGCCGACCTATCCGTCGGCTAACCCTCACTAGATCACTAACGGGAGCAAGCTCTAAGCTCTCGACTGATCTCCCGGCATGTGAGGTGCACGTAAAAGTAACGGTGTGTTAGTAAGTGATGACGATAGGACCAGGAAGAGGAAGGAAAGATTGCGCGCGGTCCGTGGCCCGTTTGTCATAATTTGCCTGATGCAGATTCGAAAAACCACGAAAAACTACCAATCAGAGTAGCTGGCCGCTAGAATTCTCCAGACAACGACTGAATTTGACTTAGTTATATAGCCTGTGTCGAAATTTCTGCCACCGTCGGGAGCGTCGAAGAAAATATTGGGAGGGCTAAACATGTCTAGAATCATCCCTCGATTTTCTCATGACAAAATGTTTCATTTTCAGTTGTTTCAAATGAAATATAAACAAAAGGTAGATGATACGTTTTTGACACAATGAAAATATACGAAATAAATCTACAGTTAATGAGGATTCTTTATTACAACTTAATCATCATACAAAAAAGTTTGTCGTAATACTAGTAGATTGAAAGCATGGTTATATCAGAGGCCCACATTTCAGGAAATTTGTAATTTTACATTCATTGCACAAACCCGATTTCCTATTCTTTTGTTTCGCTTGCCGGCCCCGGCGTTTCAGTTCCCCGCTGCCTCGCTTCCCTAATTTTTCATTTGCCCCCACCGGCTTCGCCCCGCCCCGGCCGGGGCCTCGGAATCGGCCGGGTAACCTCGTTGCCTGCAGCTCAAAGCAGTTCGCTGCGAGAATGCAGTCCCCGCCCCAAGAATATACCCCCCTCTCTCCTTGGACTCACGGCCTGCCTCTTCCCCCGCCTCACACCCAGCTCCCCGCGCCGCCGCTGTGCCCATGTTCTTTGTCGGCGAGCACCTCTCTCGGAGCCCCAGTGATATAGAAAAGCGCGGAGAGGTTTTCACTTATTTATTTATTAGCGGACCCGACCATGCTTCGCTGTCGCAGTGTATTAAATAGAAACAATTCATGTTTAAAATCAAAATATTCAGTGAATATTTACTACATATCAAGTACATTTATACACTACAAAACTACATTACACTACTCTTTAAAAATAAAATATACGAGTAATTTTGTCCACCGCCAGCACATAGTTAAGGTTTCCTGCTTTCTTGATCGCGTCTTCGATGTTATTCGATATTATGAGTCGAAGCGAGGCGTGTAGGTAGTTCAAAAGTATATCCAAATATTGTGTCCTTCAAGCAAGGACCTCTGGGAACGGCGTAGAGCACAACTCGTCGATTAACTTCACAAAAACAAGGCCCCGCACATGTCCTGTTTAATTCAAATCAGTCGTTAAATATTCTCGATGATAATAATGAGTGTGAAAATTTCAGCGAAATCGGTCGAGTAGTTTTTGTATCTCTATGCGTCAGACATTACCACATTCTCTTTTATTTATATAAAGTGGCACTTCCGGCGGGAATTTTCATGTTAACTTCTTTTTATTTCTGCTGTGCACGTTCATGATAAAATGTTTTAAATAGTATAATACAGTTACCCGACGTGCCTACCTTAGGCCATAGAGAGTGAAATGAAAATGTTTTTTTTTTTTTTACAATTTGCTTCATTACAAATTTCGTTTTAACTACAATCAATTTAACTTTAACTATAATCAATGTGGTGTCGTAACGTTTCATGTTATGCCAGAAAAGCGTTAAGCTATTCATAGTATTTTATCAATGTGTGTACCACCAAAATCAATGGAGGTCCCAGGGTTCGAGTCCCGACGGTGGAAGAATTTTCGACGCTAGCTATGTATAGGTCGAATTTAGGCGCTGTCTGGAGAATTCTAGTGATCGGCTCCTCTGATCAGTAATTTTTCATGGTTTCTCCGATCAATACCAGGCGAATGCAGGAGCAGTACCCCAACAATCGGGCCACAGACTGCGCGTGATCTTTCCTTCCATGCGATCATATCTTCACCTCCTACATACATGTCGGAAATCCAGACCTTATCGCGGCTGGGGCGGTGCCCCACTGATGGGAGATTCCTGTTGGGAAATTCCCCCGAGCTGACGGCTAGATTGGCGCCAGATCTTGGGAATCAGCAGAGGAAGATGGACTATGCCACCTACCGCGATAAAAAACGTACACTGTACTTACGATATAAATGACTTTAGCCGTTGATGCGTCCGGAATTACCAATCGATTAATCAAATTAGGTTAAAATTATCGCAGGCGTCGCAAAGTACGCTGGATCGTACCGAAATATCACGTTTTACGCATAATCATTTGAAAGAAATGTTTTGAGTAGTTGCGCGGTGGCCTCCCTGGATGGCTCGTTGGTCAGCGTGCTCGCATTTCCTGAGCGCAATCCCGAGCTCGATTCCCGGCCGAGGCAAATGACACCTGTGCGCTCTCCTTACAAGATGTCCCAGTATCTATTGCTGTGAGACGATGAGAAAGCCCACCCTAAGGTTCATGAAGACCAGTATATACGATGAAGGGATGTCTTCGAGGTAACCACAAGAACCCCTTATCCCATGGCCGAGAGGCTGGGTTGTTTGGCTGGTTTGTAGAGATTCCGGGCACCTCAACTACAGAGGTTATTACTCCCGGAAGTGTAGTGCATGTTTTTCCTTCGGTAGGGGGTGGGGGTGGTGATCTTCCCTCGCTGGATGGCGAAATGTGGCGCCGACCTACCGTCGGCTAGCGGACCGTGAGGCTGGGTTTCCGCTGGTCGACCAAGGGCCGTAGCGGGCTGTGGGACAGGCCATGGGATAGGGGCGTGGCGGGGAGCCCGTTCGCCTCACCGCGCGCCGCCGCGAGCCTCGTGTTTCCGCCCACTGCGGACGCCTGTTCTCGGCACCGCCGCCCGGGGCGCCGCGGGGGCGGAAATCTCATTGAGGATTCGTCTCCTCCTCCGGCGTCCCCGTCCCGCCCACTTAACGCCGCGCCGCTCCGCCCGCCCGCCCGCACGCTCGCCCGCCCGCCCGCCCGCCCGCCCGCCCGCCCGCCCGCCCGCCCGCCCGCCCGAGCGACTTCCAATGCAGGGCCGCCTTCCCTTATTAGCTCGAAGAGAAATTAACTCTCCTGTAAATGGTTCTTTGCAAGGAGATAGCAAAGAGAAAAGGTCGTTCGTGTACAGATGCAATATTTACCTTTAAGAGATTGATGAGGGAAGAAATCAAGGCAAAGAAACTCGTCTTGCATTTGTAGATCTTCAAAAAGCTTTTGACAATGTTCCATGCAAATTTGTAAGGGAAATATTAGAGCGGATAGGTTAACCAAGACACCTTATTGAAGCCATAAAGAGTGTATGCAGAGAAACTTGCATTATATTAGGAAACAGTAAAACTAATTATAATTATCCCTAATGTATAACTATGTAACTAGTGTCAAAAATCCTGTCACCGTCAGCAGTGGAACCCTAGGATCTCCCGGTCAAAGGCACTACGGTGACGTCAGTTTATGCCCTGGGCCACCTCTGTCTGTCTCACTTCGAAGTCGACACACAAAAAAGTTACACATCTAAGAAAATCAGTAGTAAATAAATATTTTCACAAAATAATATTAAAAATAGTTCACAAGACAGTCGAGAGGAACAAAATAATTTGTTCTTGGTTGCGAAGTAAATGATTTCGTTCTGATTAACCCGTTCTCTTGTTAAAAAAGAGAAATTTTGATATGTGTGTTTTTAGTGTGCGTCGACGGTATATTGCTTACAATATGTCGTTTTATAAACGACAGTCAGCAATATTGTACCACACGAAGAACTTTCAAAGAATGCTCCATGACCTCCGCCTCTTGATTCGCTGTTCCGCTTTCTGCGAATTCGTTCGCTTCTATCCACTTTAATTCCACTTAGCCACACCGTCTGCGCGTCTTCCCACTGCCTTTCTGTCGTATTAGCTCTTCGAGTACCAAGCTACATTATAAACCTCGGATGGAAGCCAGTTTCGAGAAGCCACATTTCTTATGTTGCATCGCGAAATTCTGTATCATTCATCGCTTATGATATTTCATTTCGTAACTGGCGGGAACTGAGATTGTTGAAGGCGGAAAAAAAGTAATGCTCCATTATCAGTAGTGTCCTTACCTTTGATTCACATATTCATAGCGTCATATTCGAAGTGTTTCCACTAATTACGGAGTGTCAGTTGCCCACCCTTTATTTAAAACATGATGAACATCGACTTAGAAAATTTCTTTTTTATGAAATCAGAGGTGTTCGACTGATTGGATTTTATTAAGCATCACTTTTCCCCTCAACAAGTTAGAATTAGCATTTCAATCAGCCCCAACTTTTCAAGTTTGTACCCTTCCCCGCTCCTCTAATTTCTTCCCGTACTTTCTTCCGGAGGAAACTGACATGTCTGTCGTTGCCTCCCTCGGCACCGTGCAGCCTCCCTGCTCCCCATCGTCTTGCCCTGTCATCGTCCCTACGCTACCAACCGGGCCACACACAGAGCGACCCCACAGATCCGTTCCGCTACCGCAATCAACTTTATCGCCGTCGCTTTCTCCCTCCCTGATGCCTCCTCCTCGCCCTCCTCCTTCCGTCCTCCCTCTTGTTCCCTCTCCTACTGGCCGCTGACGCTCCACCCTCGCTACAGTCTACGTTGACGAAGTTTCCTCCGCCCGGGCGGCCGCCCGCCTACCTCTCCGTGTCCCGCGTCGCCCGAACGTCACCTCCGCCCTCGCGGGAGGGCGGGGGGAGCGAGAGGGCGTGATGAGCCGGCGCACTGATGAGCGCTGAGTGCCTCGACTCGCAAGGGGGCGGGGCGACGTCGCCCCCGCCCTCGCCCACCTCCAGCACTGAGGAGGGAGCATCGGCAGCCGCGAGCGGAAACGTTACGATGCCGTAACTGAAATTATATTAAGCCCTAAACGCAATAAGTACTCTCCCGGCGGCGGCGGGGGCGGCGGGGGCGGCGGCGGCGGGGGCGGCGGCGGCGGCGACGGCGGCGGCGACGGCGGCGGCGGTACCGGTAAGACGCCTGCGAGCCGTGTCCCAAAGGAGGCGAGCGCTGGAGGTCTGCGAATAGAAGCAACAGCGCTGCAGACGGCGACCCGGACCGCCCGAAGCGAAGCACAAGGATTCCTATTTTTAAACTGTCGGGTTGTCCTTGTTGCATAAAGCTTTTACGATTATTTCTGCAATTTGTTTTAAATTGCGTGCTCTTACTCGCTGCATTCGGGACAATATGGTGGGTAGAGGCCAGTGGGTGGAGGATTTTCATGACAGGTTCTAAAACAGTTGATCATCGACCAAGATCAGCAGTGTCTCTGACCGGGAGGTCCTAGGTCGAGTTCACTCGCCATCTGGAAGATAATTCTATACTTGGGTTTTTCTAATGTTGTCGATGACATTAGGTCATTTTTACACCTCCTGCCTTATAAAATGAATATTTTTAATTAATTCGCGAACATCCTTATTAACGGGGCTCATGGCCTCAGACATGTGCTTACCACTGTTAAAAATATTCATTTTATGAGGCAAGAGGAGTAAAAACGACATACTTTCATCGGCCACGTTAGAAAAACTCAAGTATAGCGAACGGCTGCTCCGATCGGTAGTTTTCCGTGGCTTCTCCCATCAGTACCAGCCGAATGCCGGAGCAGTACCCTATCAAACGGACTGCGGACCGCGCGCGATCTTTCCTTCCTCTTCCTTGTCCTATCCTGACTCCTTACTCCCACGCACTTGCACTAACATTCACCGCAGTACCACACATTCCAGGAGATCCGTCGGGAACGTAGAGCATCTCCCGGATGCGGTACCCCACTGGTGTGACATACCCTTTTGGAGGGGAAATGCACTTCACTTACGGGACTAATGACCTAAGCAGTTGACGCGCCCGGAATCACTAATCCACCAGGCGCCCAAGATCGCGTCGCTCTGCGAAAGGTCTTCTTCCGCCAGCCATACAGTGTGTGGGTTGAAGCGCTTGTTAGTTATGCCTCAAAGTATTATTTCAGTGAGTGTAAATGGAGGTAAGGGATAGTTTCCACAAGTGATTCGCATTGTCTCAATATCGTCACAAAAATGAATATTGTAACAATTGATTCATTGATTGATTATTAGTGATTCCGGGCACGTCAACTGCAATGGTCATTAGTCCCGTACGTGTAGTGCGTGTTTTTACTCGGGAGGTGGAGGTGATCTTCTTCAGCTGGATGTCAAGATCCGGGGCCGACCTACCGTCGGCTAGCGGGGTTTCCCTCAACCACGTATCTCCCAACAGCGGGGTACCGCCCCAGCCGGGACAAGCTCTAAGGTCCCGACCGGTCTCCTGGCATGTGTGATAGTGTAGGGTATGTTAGTGTGTGAGTAAGGGGTAAGGATAGGACAAGGAAGAGATAGGAAAGATCGCGCGCGGTCCATGGCCTGTTTGTTAGGGTACTGCTTTGGCATTCGCCCGGAGATGATCTGTGAAGCCACAGAAAACTACCGATCAGAACAGCCGACCTCTAGTATTCTCCTCCAGACAGCGACTAAATTCGACTTAGCTGTCAACTAGTGTCGAAAATCCTGTCACCGTCGGGACTCGAACCTAGGACCTCCCGGTCAGAGGAACTCCAGTGATATCAGTTGATGCCCTGGACTATCTCTCCCAGTACTTGAAAGAATTGATATAAATCATGCCGAAAATCAGATGAGAATATGTATGAGTGTGAATAAAATCATCAAACAGATGTTAACGGACAGGCTATAAATATCAAATTTCAATGGGCCCGCGTTTTTTTTTTACTTCCATAACGCTTTTAATTAACCTCTAATTTTAATTAATTTAATTTAATTGACCCAATTTTAATTACAGAATTATGCAGGTAAATAATATTTTGAATAGGAAGTTTGAAGGTGTTGTAATTTTCTTGCTTTCTATCTACATAAATACATTGATAACAGGTGAACAGTCTCCTCTTGGCGAAATGATCAAAATAATAGGCGGGGGGGCTCAATCACATGTTAGCAAACGTTTGTGAGAGAAATTTCAATTCATCTCGACGTCTGGAGGTGATTTTCGAGATCTCGTCACTTCTCGCTCTCGCGGCGCCCGCGCCCGTCTCCTCCCCCTTGTCTGCTCAGAAGTGCCAACCTGCGCAAATGCACGTCTGCGTGTGCTGAAGATAGCACGCAGTCGTGGCCATGGAGTAGAGATTGCAGAAAGAGGTAGGCACCCCTCTAAGTAAATTGTTTCCACTGTAAACCTGATCGGGAAACTACAGGACTGAAGACACTGAGACAGAACGCCTCGCCTGACCCGATTGCCCGAAGCGAAGTAGTACTGTACCCGAGTCACTGTTTTCAAACTGCCATGTACAACCTCTTTTGAGGGAGATTTCACGACCGTTTTCACAATTTATCATAAATGCCATGTTCTTAAAATAAGCGATTTTTTTAGTCTGGTCAGGAAAGCAGCGTGGACGTTAAATTCTGTTCGTTTGCTTTCGTTTCAATGTTATTCTTAACATCGTTTTGAATGGAGAAAATAATTCGTACGAAGGAACAAAACAACTCATAAATAATTGCAATTCTTTTGGGAGGTTACGGAACCACTGTGGTACGGGCTGTCTGTTTGGTTTCAATATTTCTTCACATTTTCGAGCCATCTAAAATCGTTTTACCCTTTTTTGCACGTCTGAGAGAAAAAGAAGGAAAGCACTCTTACTGTACACTTTTATACAAACAATTGAAATTTTAAAACGAATAAAATAGTTAATTCATTTTTATTAAAAATATATAAACAAGGGGTTTTTTATTCAATACCAATTTAAGAGTTTGAATTTGACCCAGCCTTTTTAATGGGTTATACATAAAAAATTTCTGTTAATATATTATATTCTGCTAAAATTATTTACACCTGACAATTAGTAGTAGATAATTTAACCGTCAGTTAGTAATAAATAATTTAGGAAATATTTCTTGCTAACTGGATTGCTAAAAGGTTCATGTAATGTATAAACAATTTTTTTTATTCTAAGCATACGTGTGTTGTTAAAAATACATGCGTGGCAGTGACACTTCTAAAAGCGCTGCATAAAATTTCTAACTCAGTAAATACCGAATTCCATGAAACTGCTAATACGCAACTTTACGAGAAAACGAATAATAGGAATAAACGTGAATAAAAGCGTTATTTTATTTAAAAGTTATTTAATTGTACAATACCTTTTTATAGTATAAATATTCAAGTTCTCGTTGCTTGCTCGTTGCTTCGATTCAAAAATTTGTTTTCTTATTTTTCAAATTTTGAATCTTCAATTCTAAAGTTGATATCGGATTTTTTTGTTTTGTGTAGGTGTCATAAAATTAATGCAAAGATATTGTTCGTTGAAAATGGAAGACAAGATTTTTGTAAATTATCAAAATTTGATAGAAAATACTTACAAATCACGCACATTCTTATAACATAAAGTGCATGATATTTCATTAACACGAGACAATATTGATAATTGCGAAATAATTTCGAAGAAATTATGCGATTGAAAGTTTTGTCTTCGTTTGTAATTTTTGAGTTCTGAACTCCGTTCAAAACTTTTCATCTCACATTGACGATAATTGGACAAATGTGCCCGCGTTCAATTATTAGGTTCATAAATTCTTTAAAAGTTGTTTTATAGAATATTTAGGTTCTTATTTGTTTAATATTTTCCTTGAACTTAGACCTTAAGTTGGTGTTTCAGATCAGGCTCGACGTATGATGCTTAGCAATGTGTTCCAGATATGCGCTGGTTAAAAATAGAACCTATCGTTACTGTGGTTGGTTTTAATAAGTAAAATTAATCAACTTCCAGGAACCAACATTCTGCCTGCGCCTGCCTTTGGGTCGAGAGTTGTTGAGAAATTCAGATCAATTTCCTGTAGTGTTAGTATGTTGTAACGCCACAATCGAAGTATGAGTCACTTCGTGATTAATTTTTCAGAGACTAGATGTTGGTGTTGCGTTATCTGAATTTGGAATTATAAGTGAATATGTTAAGAATAAAGTCATTTATACAATACGTAATACATTATTGGTGCGAACGAAACTGACTCTCTCCTACTAAAAGTACGAACTTGCAATAAAAACAAATGAAATACATATGTAAAATTTTTATAATGGAAGTTTGAGTCCACATTATATTTTCTTAATTCCATCCGTCATAGCGGTAGGTCGGCGCCGGATCTCGCCATCCAGCGGGGGAAGATCACCGCCATCTCCCGAGAAAACAACATGCACTTCACTAACGGGACTAATGATCAGAGCAGTTGACGCACCCGGAAACATGAAAAAATCAATCAATCAATCAATCCATCCGTCATAGCCTATTAAACATGTCAAAAAACGTTATAATTCCTCGTAAAAGTGAATTAACGAATTTGATGGCATTATTCGCTTCGTAGAAATTGGTTGTCGTATTTCACGTCATAATAAATTGAAAAAACCAAGCTTTAGATGGGATTCGAACCCATAATTTTTGGTTCTCTTAAACTATTATAGCTGAGACTACATGTTCAAGTACAGGTTGATCCCTGAAGTAAACGTAAAATAATGTACTAGCAGGGAATTCCGTATTCAAAAACATTATTTTGTTCGTCAGAACGTTCAAAACGCCTGAATTTGTATGAAGATGTAACAGGAGAAGATTTAGGAGCTCTTATGTAAACCAACTTCAAAAGCACAGTTTTGCTTTTCTTACGTGCTTTCTAAGAGCCACGCCCCACCGAACCCTGAACCATTACACGGTTGTTTTTATAGAGCTTTTCTTCGTCGGCAGGCCCTTAAGCCGGCGGTGGTTGAGCGTGCAAACGCGCCCGCTGTGAAGTGGTTGTTCTGAGGCGATGTAGACAGGAGCTAGGAGAAGGCTCTGAAGGTAAGCGGAGAGATTTGCTAGAAGCTCCTTGCAGGATAGGCGCTTAATGTGGAGTAAGCAGAGAAACGAGGGATGAAAACTTCGCCTCCTTAGGCTCGTTTGCGCGCTCATGTCGTGGTTTAAAAGTTTCTTATTGTCATTCGTGAAAAATTAATTGGGGTACATGCCGCATAAGAATGTACGACAATTTTCGAATTTCCTTGAAACCAAAGTGTTAAGGATAGGACCATTATGCTATTCATTTATTACAAAAGTTTATTTAAAGAATTTGATTGGGCTGATCAGTTTTCAATGGAATCCAAAGAACGATATTTTCAATATATTTCTTGTGAATATGAATATTAATATTTAATTACATTCTTTCTAATGGTACTGAACTATATTACAGTGCTATTGGTAACAATGACCTATTTTCATGTATTCACATGCAATCTCTAAGTATATCAGTGAAGATAGCATGTGTGATAGCACGTTAATCAAAAGAAGTACAATAACTGATCCCAAATCATTCTGAAGAAAAATCTCACGTCAATCCGGGTGGGTTTCTGTCCCAACTATAACTCGGAGAAAATAGTTCTGCTAGAATTTTTATTACACCATTATTATATTGTAGCGTCATAGACTTGACTCCCTGCTCCAGAGAGACAAGTTGCAAGGTATGGGGATGAGGGAGCCAAAAATAGGCTTCCAAACAAAGGCCAACCCTTCAGGGAAAGTCCAAAAGGGGAGAGGGCTTGTAGGTGGCGGGTGCAAATTGCAACGGCGGAAGCAGACGCCTCAAGACGAGTTCGTGGGGGGAAAGATGATGCAGGAAGTCATGTGACTCGAGCATATAAAAGGGCTGTCGCAGAAGCCCTGAGTTGGGTAGCGATTCTGGTTTCCCCGCGGCAAAAACCGCAAAAACTTGTCCGCCGAGTCTGGCGCGGAAGTGCTGTAGGCACGTGTGGGTGTTCGAGTCTCGAACACTGTGAAGTATGCTCGATACTTCGGGGCAGATTGTCTGCCGAGGCACACCAGGTGCCAAGTTGCGAATCGGCCGAGTTGGCTGATCGCAGGCGCGGCTGCAAGGCGCGTGTTAGGAGAGGGGGTCTGCGGCAGGTAGCCGACAAACACCTTAGAGTGAGGTCTGTAAACAGTGTACATAAAATAATGTAAATAAATTGTATATACCCACTCGTGTCTCTTTCCTTGTGGAGTAGATCCCTACCCACGACGTTACAATATCATCATAATATTTTTGGACTGCGTCTTATTGTATCAGTAATGAAATAACGTTAGTACGAAAGCGCAAGGGGCGATTTAATAAAAACAAACAGTACAATGGTTGAATACCCTGAGGCAGTTAGTATTGTGTTTATGTTCGCTGTATTTCCAATGCCAGGTAATAAATATCGGGCCACGGCCAGAATAGTTATAACTGATTTTTCCAATTTACTTTTTATACAACGTGAATGCCGTATTGAACAGCATTTTTGGAGTTAACACGAAGTCTGTAATTCGCAAATTTTATTTTTATGTAATGTATTACCTCGCTTTAGATACCGCAATTCTCTGTGGATACAGTATGGAACAATAGCAATACTAACATGCGCAAACGTAGTCGTAATTGCATTTTCAGAATCACCGTGGTTAGATGAAATGGGCAGGAATCAACCGATCTTTCTAAACAATGAATGTCCACTTGAAATATTTGGAAATAACAGATTCCTGGACAATATATATTTTTGTAAACTGGTTAAGTGATTTGTTGATTTATGCATGTGTAATGCAAATTAATTAAAAGTTAAATGAAAACACGAAATATTTATTATTTTGGAAGCTCTGCGCATTCCTCGCCCCAGCTACACAGCCACGCCGTCGTATTCCTCTCCGCCCCAGAGCACTAGGGGGCGTGGCCGACATCATTCATGGGAGTGACGCGTGTTGACGGGTCGCATATCGGTCGCGCTCCTTCTCCCCCCTCCCCCCGTCAGCATCACCCTGACACGCCCCCAAAACCATCCCCGCCTTCTCCGCAGCCGCTCATGCCGTTGGCGCCCTCACAGGCTTCCGCGTACAAACCACTGGCCGTTGGTTCCTGCTGCTCTCTGCCATCTCAAGCGCCTCTCGTGCTGTTGTCGCCGCCACCAACCAAGTTGACCCTGTCCCTCCAACTCTCATCGCCACCCTATGCGTACAAGCCATTGCCTCTCGACCCCGCCCCTTCTGCCTGTTGCCACCTCTACAGCCTATTGTCGCTGCTACCACTATAACGGACCCAGTTCCTGTGGCCCTCATCACAGCCATCGCCGCAACCCGCAGCCGTCCCAAACCGTCCCCTCAGCTGCCGTCTTTTCCCCTTCCCAGTGCCGGATGCTGATTTCGCCCCAATCCCCGCCATCGTACGCCTCCCCGTATAATCACAACCCCGATTCCCGACTCTACACTCCTCGACTCTGCCACTGGAGTTGCCACCACACCCACGCCACTGCCCTAGCTTCTACAACGTCGATCCCCGCCACAACTGCCGTTCCCCAGCCAGCGCCAACTGTACTATCCTTGCCGTCCCTGCTAGACCCGCCTCCCAAACTCTTCTTGCCGTCTGTCATCCACGCCACCAATGCTGCTCCAACCCTTGCCGCCGGATCCGCCACAGCTTCCGCCCCCCCCCCGCCGAGGCCGCTGTGCAATAACGCGCCGGGCGGCCGTCGCGCGCAGAACGCCCTTCACACGCCCCTCCCCCTCCCCCCATACATACACACACTCACACTCACACTCACACACACACACACACACACACACACACACACACACACACACACACACTGTGCGGAGCGCGCGGGCGGACGGAGACGGAGCGGCTGTCGCGTCCCGTCTCGCCCCGCCACCATTTCCGTCTAGCCCCGCCCCTCGCGTCGTCCGCCCCTCCCCGCCCCGCTCCACCCAGCCCCGTTGAAGCCCGCCTCGCTCCGCTCCGCCCCGCCCGTCCCTCCCCGTCCCTCCCCGTCCCTCCCCGTCCCTCCCTGTCCCTCCCCGTCCCTCCCCGTCCCTCCCCGTCCCTCCCCGTCCCTCCCCGTCCCTCCCCGTCCCTCCCCGTCCCTCCCCGTCCCTCCCTCCCCGTCCCTCCCCGTCCCTCCCCCGTCCCTCCCCGTCCCTCCCCACGTCCTCTCCCCGTCCTCCCGTCCCCGTCCCTCCCCGTCCCTCCCCGTCCCTCCCCTCCCCGTCCCTCCCCGTCCCTCCCCGTCCCTCCCGTCCCTCCCCGTCCCTCCCGTCCTCCCCGTCCCTCCCCGTCCCCGTCCCTCCCGTCCCTCCCGTCCACTCCCCGTCCCTCCCCGTCCCTCCCCGTCCCTCCCCGTCCCTCCCCGTCCCTCCCAGGTCCCTCCGTCCCTCCCCATCCCTCCCCGTTCCGTTCAATCCCACAGCCCCGCTCCATCCGCCCGGACACGCGCCCCGCCATCGCCTGCCCCGCCGTCCCCGCCGCCCTGCCCGTCCTCCCGCCCCGCCCCTCCGCACTCCGCCCCACCCCCGCTATCGTCGCCAGCTGCGGCCTCACAGCTGGCTCCGAAGCGCTCTAGTTTTGCTGAAGGCTAGCGCGCCGCCGTTGGTTCTTTACTGAGGCCTAGTGGCCTACGGCAGCAAACACGCTGCGCAACAAAACCACACAAAGTGGCTTCCCAGAAAGTAGCGCACACACCGCTCAATTGATTGATTCGTGGTTCCGGGCGCGTCTCTCCTAAGGTCGTTAGTCCCGTAAGTGTAGCGGATGTTTTTATCTTGGGCGGTGACGGTGATTTTCAGTGGGATAGTGATACCTATCCGTCGGCTTGTGGGCTTTTCTCTAACCTGGTATCTCCTACCAGTGGGACTTTGCCCCAGCCTGGGGAATTGATTGAGCTACGATAATTATCGGAACGACCTATGCTTTTCCGCCCCGAATTCGTCTGATCTGATTTGAATGATTTCCAAACTCTCTTTAAGACATTTCTCTATTATTACTATTATTATTATATTATAATTATTTTCATTGTATGCCAATGATTTTCAAATGAGTTCATTCAAAATTTGGGGGAAATCGCGTCAATGGATCACACATACATTTTTTAAACATTAAGTATTCATTTTATAATTATATTTTTGCAATTTATTCAATAGATTTATATTCAAGTAGTCACCAAGTTAGATTGAGGCAAGAAATGAGCAACATATTGAGGAATGTTTGGTGGGGGTAACTTTCATCGTGAGTAAACTTGCCAAATATAATGGCAAAGCAAACAAAGTGAGTACACTTCTCGCGTTAGACCAGTAATGGAATATGAAAGTAGTTGCTGATATCCTTATAGAACGATTGATTCATTTATGAAATGCAATCCATCATCGAAATGGGAAAGATTCCTTTGCGTGTTCTGTAGCGAAGAAACCGCCTGTTAAAACGCCAGAAAAATGAAAGGTATCGTATTCATTTTCATATTTTTCTTTTCGTTGTGCCGTATCTCCTTGCCACAGTCCTGCTTGAAGTTTTTGATTTTATTTTATATAATACGTTGCAAGTTTGGTCCGTAGCTTTTTCTTTATCTTGTAGTAGTAAGGAGCTATATCCTCTTGAAATTTCCATAATGTACTTTTCTGAAGAGTTTGAACAATTCCATTCTCTACAAAGAGTTTCCGAGCGACTTTACTAACTTTTTACGGTAGTTGAGGGGGTGGGTTTTAAGGTAAATTGGGTGGTATTTTTAAATGTCACCCGAAGAGCCATACTATTTATCTAAAAATGTTTAATATACATTTTAATAATGTGGAAATAATAAGAAATCGAAGTTAAAATGGCTGCGACATGTTGGAAATAATTTCTAGATTATTTTGCTTAATTTAGGAGTTCGCTAATGGTTTTAAATCATCTCTCGTAACAATGCTTGCTCATAAGCCTTTCTCCCCCTCCTCCTTTTTTCCCTTCTCTCTCAATCTCCTTTCTTAGGATACAAACACACCCGAGGTGCAAATTGCTGAGGTGCGTCTAGCTCATAGCTATGCATAGATAGTTATGAGCAAAAACACACAGGAAACAACAAGGTGCGACAAAATTTGCAATAGTCTGAATTTTTTTCAAGCAAATACATGCCACCAGCACGATGGATGGTGAACTTCTTACCAATAAAGTGACTTATAGACACCTCCCCCTCAGAGTTGGTTGTCGTGACTTAAATACTACTAAACATCGCACTGCGGCAGATTGAGTTTATATATACTCTATAAAAACTCACTAATATGCGTATTTGTTGGAGTTTAATAATGATTTTGTGTAAAAATTGTAAGGGTCAAAAGAGATTCCATGACAAAGAATTAAGTTAGTTTTTTTTTTCTTCAGGATAAATACAGAAAATTTGTACAGGATTAGTATGATGTTTAAGTTAATTTTGAACTCTGTGGTTATCATTATCACAATTTTAAAGAATTATAAATTGCATTTGCGCTTACATAATTTATATTGATTCGGGAGCACATGTAGGGCATGTTCCAACTCGTGACTTCGCGATAAGTACGATTATTCTAACTTCGCATCCACCACCGCCGCCATTTGCTGACTGTCGTGCTGCTGCTTTGAATTGCGCTGCGCCGCGAGCCGCCAGACAGAACCCTTAACTCCATGTTCACACACGCTCACTCACGCTCACACATTCTCACACTTGCTCACTCACGCTCACACTCGCTCACACACGCTCACACGCGCTCACACACGCTCACACTCGCTCACGCACGTTCACACTCGCTCACACACGCTCACACTTTCTCACATACGCTCACACACATCTCACACTTCGCTCACACGCTCACACACACCCTCGCACTCGACACACCTCGCTCACACTCCCTTACCTTCGCTCACATGCTTTCGCACTTATGTGCGTTACTTCTTTTCTTGATTGGTAAGTCACTCTATTTATTAGTATAGTATTAATCGATAAAATATTTTTATTTTTCTTCTTGCCCTTCACTTAAATTAATAAACAGGTGAGTGACTCTCCTGAAAATGTTGACTCTCCGGAGATTTAAGTTGTGCAGTAATGATCTCGCGTCATCAACTGAGTCAAGCGAGGTATAACTCACTCCCTGCCACTTATTTTAGAAGGGTTTTTTAAGTGTCGGATTTCGCTAATAAGGGTGGTGTCATGCAGACATGTGCACCGCTTTGGATTTTGGACTGTAGCAAAATTATCTCCAGGACAAATTCAATGGCGAACTTGTTTGTGAAGTTGCATATATCAATACTGTCGATATTGCGTGGCAGCTGGAAATATTTCGCAGAAATAAATGTTTACTCGTTTTTTCCCTGAGCAATCACTCAAAACCATTTCCATTTCTCTTCCACATGTTGGCTCAGTTCGTGACATTAGGTATGGAAAAATTCGTAGTGACAGAATCGCACAGCTTTTAATGGTTAATGATTTTTTAAACTAACTTCTTCGTGCTGAAGTAGGTCAATTCTGAAATTATTGTAGAAAAAATTAAAATAATTGGCCTGAATTAACGCAATTGGCCTGAACTAACGCAAGCTTCTGAAATTCTACTCGAAAAAATGGTAAAATTAGTAATTAATTTTAAAAGTGTGCGAGTATATTATTTAGTGGACTTAAGTCGTAGGACGTAAATCAATTCACACGTACATAAAATACGAAGGATGCAAATACCATTGTGTACTATTGTTGCATAAAATTATGTGGATTCGAACACAATATTTAGATTGCATTAAACGAGAGTGAATTACATAAGTGCTTTGTGAATGTGATTTGATGTGCAGGCGCAACACCTGGGCGTTGAGGTGCTGTATTGTACATCAAATACACGTAAATAAAGCAAAATGAGGTAAAAGCCAACATTTGATGATTGAATGCCTGTACACTCCGCTTAAATGAAAGCGAATAGGTCTGCTACTTGTTGCACAAAATCTGCGGTTCGGCTTTGAGGAGCTGAGTACTTAAACTACTGTGCAACCTAATCAACCGGTCATCTCCATTCACTGCCTTTTTTCGTGGAACCGATTGATTATTTCAGAAGAAACTTTCCCTCGTTTAAGCAGTTACTAAGGACTCTCGACAGCGGCTAGGCACATTTTGTTTATTGATTTGTATTAAGCGATCACCTTTAGCGCTTTTGAACAGTAGTTTAATAAGAAGCTGAATAGTGATGAAAATTACTATAGATTCAGTATCTCATTGTAACGAGGCGTATTGTCATACTCCTTAAAAGAGAGATATCCAGAAATGCCTACCTCGAAAGGAATTAATTTGTTTCAAGTAACAATAGATGATTTGAATAAATGTATTTATAAAATAAAAGCATGTCGCCGGTTCCAGAACAATCTCCTGTTTGCTAACTGCTGTATCTCCTCTTTTCCTTTGACAGCCCCTGATTGTAGGTAATAAAGAACTTTTCATAAAAAACATATTTTGTTTTAATATGCTTCTACAGTAATCAACTTACCTTCGTCCGTCCGTCACTTACGGTAATATCCTTTTTCGGGTTAGAACTGTGTCCTGAAAATAAATCCTCTTCTGTCCAGCAATCGATACAAGTGAGGAGTCATTGAGCGCCTGTCGATCACTTGGTGAGGAACTGATGATTTGTTTGCTGTTTCATTCAGAAGATTCTTCGATGTTTTTTCTTCTGAAAACTCCTTTTGGGTATCTTGGAACATTCACAGAGATTATCAGTAACTTAATTCGATTTATATCATGCACTGGTGATCAGCAGGTCATGTTCTGACGCAGTCATTGATATTGTCTATGTACCTGCCGAACACTTGTGTAAACGGGATGGCCTATCAAACAGGGGCAAATGCCACAAGTTAAATGTTGTTATATGGACTTTCCCACGTTTCATTGGAAAAGTTATCATTTTCGGTCTCTCGACCGGCTTAGGTGGTTCAGGACATCAGTTACGTCACTGCAATGCCTTTGACCGGGAGGTCCTAGCTTTCAAGTGTCGAAGGTGACAGGATTTTTGACACTAGTTACATGACTAGGTCAATTCAGCCGCTCCGCTCTCAGGAGTAGAATTCTAGCGCTTGGCTGTTCTGATCGGTAGATTTCCGTGATTTCTTCGATCAACATCAGACGAATGCCGGAGCGGTACCCCTTCAAACGGGCCATGGACCGCGCGCGATCTTTCCATCATCTTCCTAGTTCCATCCTTACACCTTACTTATACACACTTACTCCCTCATGCACTACACTATCAAACTGCTGGGATACCAGTCGGGAGATAAGAGCCTGCCTCGGCTGGGCGATACATCGCAGGTGGGAGATACTAGATAGGAGAAAACCCCGTTGACAGATGTAGGCTGACGTTGGATCTCACCATCCAGCGAGAGAAGATCAGCGCCACCGGCGAAAAAAACGTGCACTACACTTACGAGACATTAGTAATTGACGCACCCGGAAACACTAATAAATCAATCTATCCATCTATCGATCCCTCGACATGCCCTAGATGTTTAAGTGCGTTGTTTCTGAGACACCTACAGGCAGACTCAAATGAAAAGACATAATTTAACCTCAGAGTGCTGGCTTGTATGAAACCCTGGGTCGTATTTGTTTCTGAGATACCTATAGGCAGATTCAAATTAAACGCCCTATTTACCCGCGCCGTGGTGGCTTGTGTGAAACCCTGTGTCGTGTTTGTTTCTGAGACACCTATAAGCAGACTCAAATTAAAAGACGTAATTTAACCTCGCAGTGGTGGCTTGTGTGAAACCCTGTGTCGTGTTTGTTTCTGAGACACCTATAGGCAGACTCAAATTAAAAGACGTAATTTAACCTCGCAGTGGTGGCTTGTGTGAAACCCTGTGTCGTGTTTGTTTCCGAGACACTTATAGACCGACTCAAATTAAAAGACGTAATTTTCCCGCGTGGTGGTGGCTTGTGTGTAACCCTGTGTCGTGTTTGTTTCTGAGACACCTATAAGAAGACTCAAATTAAAAGACGTAATTTAACCTCGCAGTGGTGGCTTGTGTGAAACCCTGTGTCGTGTTTGTTTCTGAGACACCTATAGACAGACTCAAATTAAAAGACGTAATTTCCCCGCGCAGTGGTGGCTTGTGTGAAACCCTGTGTCGTTTGTTTCTGAGACACCTATAGGCCGACTCAAATGAAAAGACGTAATTTAACCTCGCAGTGGTGGCTTGTGTGCGCAGGCGCTGTGGCTGGGCGTGGAGGTGCTCAACAGCACGGACCAGCTGCCGCTGGCGCCCGACTGCCACGCGGCGCTGCTGCGCATGACGTACTGCGCGCGGTGCGGCGGGCTGCCGGCCGCCGTGAAGCCGTGCGTGGGCTACTGCCTGAACGTGCTGCGCGGCTGCCTGACGCAGCACGCGAGCGAGCTGGACCTGCCGTGGAACGGCTTCGTGGAGGCGACGGAGCGCCTGGCGGAGGCCGTGCGCGAGCGCGCGCCCGAGCGCCTCGTGCGCAGCCTGCACGCGCGCCTCACCGAGGCCATCATGTACGCCGCCGAGAACGCCGCCGCCATCGACAAAAAGGTAGGAACACCGGGCCCTTCCCTCTTCAATGTAACTACGCACTGGTGGGACAACCACGCGAGTTGAAAATGTACAACTCTACTCTTGGCAACAAAACCTGTTTCTTTTTTACCTCAGCGTGGTAGTCACTTCTCGTCCTCGTGGGAAAACCAAGGCAGTTGAATATTTACAACTTTACTCTGGGTACCAAAACCTGTTTCTTTTTTTACCTCAGCTAGCCACTTCCGGTCCTGGTGGGAAAACCAAGGGAGTCGAAAGTTTACAACTTTACTCTACGCACCAAAAACTGTTTCTTTTTCACCTGAGCGTGGTAGCCACCTCCGGTCCTGGTGGGAAACCCAAAGGAGTCGAAAATATACAACTTTACTCTAGGCACCAAAAACTGTTTATTTTTTTACCTCAGCGTGGTATCCACTTCCGGTCCTGGTGGGAAAACCAAAAGAGTCGAAAATATACAACTTTACTCCAGGCACCATAAACTGTTTCTTTTTTACCTCAGCGTGGTAGCTACTTCCGGTCCTGGTGGGAAAACCAAAGGATTCGAAAATATACATCTTTACTCTAGGCACCAAACAGTTTCTTTTTTACCACAGTGTGGTAATCACTTCCCGTCCTGGTGGGAAAACCAGGGGGGTCGAAAATTTACAACTTTACTCTAGGCACCAAACACTGTTTCTTTTTTACCTCAGCGTGGTAGTCACTTCCCGTCCTGGTGGGAAAACCAAGGGAGTCGAAAGTTTACAACTTTACTCTAGGCACCAAAAACTGTTTCTTTTTTACCTCAGCGTGGTAGCCACCTCCGGTCCTGGTGGGAAACCCAAAGGAGTCGAAAGTATACAACTTTACTCTAGGCACCAGAAACTGTTTATTTTTTTACCTCAGCGTGGTAGCCACTTCCGGTCCTGGTGGGAAAACCAGGGGGAGTAGAAAATTTACAACTTTACTCTAGGCACCAAAACCTGTTTCTTTTTTACCTCAGCGTGGTAGTCACTTATCGTCCAGGTGGGAAAACCAGGGGGAGTCGAAAATTTGCAACTTTACTCTAGGCACCAAAAACTGTTTCTTTTTGACCTCAACATGGTAGTCACTGCCCACAGCTCTGTGTACTTTGGTACTTTAGTATTTTTATTCATATATAAACTCTGATGAACCTGTAACTCCTTTAAAAAACAACTTGTGCCATACTAGTTGGCCAGATGTTGTTCGCGACAATACACACTTGACCAATTTTTTTATAAAATTGACATTTTTTAATTATAATTCTTATTGATTTTTTTCTAACTTTCCAAGAAGTTTTTTAAATGTATGTATATAGTTTTCATTAACTTTCAACATGAAATATATTGTGTTTCATAAAATTAAAATTAAAATATAATTACATTAAAATAACAATATAATAAAATAAAAAGGTTTTCTCTCTGATATTGACGGTAGGACATCCAATTACGTGGCTTTGTTTTTCGCCTCTAGAACGCCAAAACTACCAGTTTGACCAACTTTTAGAATTGAATAAAGGTAACAAACAAGGTTTTTCTTAGCAATACAACAATTTTTTAAAATGTTTGTCTTGCATGGTTTTCGCAGTAGGGTTGCAATTTAGGATGTGTGCTCAAATGCGAAAAATTGGGAAACATTTTCTTTCTTTAACTTTCAGCGAGGAGGTAAGTAAAGGTTGTTGAGAGTTCTGCCTATCTTTGAATATGAGTCAAGGAGGTCAAAAAATAATTCAACATCACTACGTTTATGTAATGTTTTATGGTGTACATCGACTCTATCGTGAAGGATGTAGGATCCCTCCGTATTTACTTCTTCGGAGTTAATTCTATTTTTTCACTTCGGGGTTAATCGTGCATGAAAAATTAGAGTTTATTTCCGTTAATTTTGGCAGGAAGGGAAAATTACTTTTTGTAGTGTAACTGGAACTACAGTTCGTACTACACTACAGTACACAAAAAATTAAGAACAATTTAGTACTCGAAAATATCAACAATACAACAAAACCATAAATTATTTATTTCTACGGTTGTGTGGAATGATCTGATACAAATCAAACAGAACACTATTTCCTAGAAGTTCCTATGAATATGTGCCAGAGACGTCATTTGATGGAGAGATTTAAATGAAGTGCTAATTCTTTTCAGTGTTCAACATAGTTAACGTATTTACATTTCGCTATCGTAATTATTTCTGTTTGGTGGTATTCTGAAAAACTGTGTGTTTACCTGATGCAATCTGGTTACATTGTTCTAAATATTTGCTTAACTCCACTTACGCTGTTTAACATCGTAGCTGTTGGGTAAAAAAATTATTTTTGCGAATCATTTTCACTTTCAACATATTACCATAAGGTAATGTAAGTACCGCACAATAAAGCAGCTTGCATAAGTAACGCCTTCAATAAAGTTTCATGAAGTCGTTATTGAAAATCCATTTGAGAAACTGTTTAGTAAGCGAAGGTTAACGAAGCGATAGTATAAAGCTAGCAAAATGTAATGATTTTCATTCACAACATTTTCTCTAATAGAAAATATATTATAGAACTTTCAGGAATTTATATTTAATCATTGTCCACGACGATCTTTAACAAGACACTAGCTATTGTTGCGTCAATATCTGATCGAACTCCTTGCACCTTATTCTCGTCTGCAATTTAGAAAGAAGATATGTCCACTCGAAATCTTCTCGGAATTATTAATATTCTCACAGGATTCTGTGTGAATATTCAGAGTAGTCCCAAGAATCCTCCAGTTTATTACAAACTTCCCTCGCATTCACGTGTTCCACTCCATTTTCCTGGCTCCCTCTCCCTCGTTACCTTAAACCTCGGATACGTTTCCGTTCCTTCGTATCTCCCCCTCACCTTTATGCTCCCACTTGGAGTCGAAATTTGTGGAATAGGCGTTTGCTTGGGCTTATGGACCGCCGCCGCTGCCGTGTCGATTTCTCTCTCGCCCGTTCCGCCGGCCGCCGTGCCGCGCCGCGCCGCGTAGCGCCAGCCGAAGCATGCGTTGTGGCGCCGTATCGCTCGGGCCGCCGTCGCCGCAGCCATTCATTGGCCCCGGCTAGCTCACCCTCTGGCCGCTGCCCGCAGCCACGAGCCCCTCCCCGCTGGACCCCGCTCCGCTCCACCCCACAGCGCTTCGCACCGCCCAGCCTTGTCAGCTCCTCCCCGCCACTTTATGCCCTCCCTTTCCCTCCTCCCTTCCCCTCCCCTCCCCGCTCCATTCTGCTCCGGCTCCGCTCCCCAGTGTTTCGTACCGCCCAGTCATGCCAGCTCCTCCCCGCCCCTTTATGCCCTCCCTTTCCCTTCTCCCTTTCCCTCCCTCCCGCACCTCCCAAGTGTTTCGTTCCGCCCAGCCATGGCAGCTCCTCCCCACCACTTTATGCCCTCTCTTTCCCTCCTCCCTTCCCCTTCCCTCCCCGCACCACTCCCCAGTGTTTCGTACCGCCTATGCCAGCTCCTCCCCGCCACTTTATGCCCTCTCTTTCCCTCCTCCTTCCTCCTCTCTCCGCACAACTCTGCTCTGCTCTCCAGCGCTTCGCCCCGCCCAGCCATGTCAGTTCCTCCACGTCACATTATGCTCTCGTTTTCCTCCCCTCTTCCCCTTGTCCTCCTCTCTTACTCTCTCTCCCTGCACCAATCCGCTCGACAGCGCACCGGCCAGCCATGCCAGCTCCTCCCCTCCTCTTTGAAGCTCCGTCTTTCCCCACCCTCCGCCCTTCTCTTTCCCTCCTCTCTTCTCTACCCTTCCCCCTAACCATGCCCTCCCCCTCCTCCCTCCTCCTCCTTCCTTCGCCTCCCTCCTAACACTCCACTCCCCAGTGCTTTCAGACTGCTCTGGCTGTCAGCTCCTCCTCTCCATTTTATGCCCTCCCTCTCGCTCCCCTCCTCTCCACACATCCCTCCATCACCCTCTCCATTCACTGGTTCTCCTTTCACTCCCTATCGGTTCATCATATTCCATTCATCCCCCTCTTCCCTGATTCCTCTTCAGTCCCCCCTCACCGCGTTCCCCTCTCGTCCCTTCCCTTCCCCATCTCGCTACCCATTCTCCTTCCACTGCTCATGTCTTCCATCTCTCAACCCTTCCCTCTATCCTTCTCCCTGCCGTTACTACCTGGTCGCTCCCCATACCTCTCCTCATCGCTTCTCCGCCCTTCCCCTCTTGGTTGGTTGGTAGTGATTCCGGGCACGTCAACAACCCAGGTCGTTAGTCCCGTAAGTGTAGTGCATGTTTTACGTGGAGGTGGCGGTGATCTTTATCCACGAGATGGCGAGATGCGGCGGCGATCTACCGTCGATTTGCGGGATTTCCCCCAAACAGGCATCTCCCACCCGCGGTACACCGCCGGGACAAGCTCTAAGCTACCGACAGGTCTCCCGTCATATGTGGTAGTGTAATGTATGTTAATATATGTGTAAGGGGTGAGGATAGGACAAGAACGAGGACGGAAAGATCGCGCGCGGTCCGTGGCCCGTTTGTTAGGGTACAGCTCCGGCATTCGCCTAGGGTTGATCGGAGAAACCACGGAAAACTTCCCATCGGAGCAACCGGCCTCTAGAATTCTCTTCCTGACAGTGACTGACCTAGGTGATAAACTGTGTCGAAAATCATGCCGTCAGGACTCGAACGTAGGACCTCCCGGCCAGAGGCGCTGCAGTGACATCAGTTGATGCTCTGAGCCATCTCTTCCGGTACCACTGCCTTCGTCACCCCTCCTCTTCACCCCGACCCTCTTCGTTTCTCAGCTCACTCGTTCGCTTCCCGTCCATGTTCAATCTTCTCTCACTCCCTCCCCTCTCCGCCTCTCCCCTCCCTTACCGAGTGGTCATTCCCTCCTCCTCCTCCCCCTATCGCCTCTCCCCGCCGCCGACTTTATTCTAATGTCCTCTGTTTCTTATTCTGTCTCTTCCGTCCCCTGCTCATTACTTTCTGCCTTTTCGGCCGTATTCCGCCACAGGCTCCGGCCACGATCTGTCAGATGCCTGCTTCCTCCAAGCCGCTGCCCCCCCCCCTTCGTTATGTTTTGTTCAGCGCCGCAACGCGCCTCGACAATCCGCTTTTCAGCCAACTAATCCACCTTTTGTTGCGCGCTATTATTCTTCAGAGATGTGTATCCTGTGATATCGCTCCGGTTTTTACTTCATCAACCTGTACTCTTCCGACATTTAACTATATATATTTTCTGTTTTCTTCCCTTCTCTCTCTTTTGGTTTCCTTTCTCACCTTCTATCATCCATTAGCTAGCTTCGTTTTCTTCTCTAGAATTCTTGATTTTACCCTTCAACTATTTCTTTCATCTTCATTGTTTCGTTATTTCTATTACTGAGCACCTCTCACTCACGAGAACTTTCTTCTTGTCTTTTTCGTAACCACTTATTTTTCCTTTGCCCATCTCGCCTTTCAACTCTCCAACGACGTTTTTCTTACATTAGAGAGTGTGTGCTCGTCTTAGCGAACCACACTATCGATCTTCTGCGCATGCGCAGATGCACAAAAGTGATGCGAAACTTGACTTCCGCGTGCGCAGAAGATCGATAGTGCCTTAACGTTCGAGAGTGCACAAACTCTGTATTTGCTCACTTCTTTTTACCTCTCTTCCTCCGACTTCTTGCTCATCTTCGTCTGTCTCGCATCCGCTCCCCCTGCGCCTCGCGTTTGGCCGCGCGGGTCGTCGTTCCTTGCCATCGTCGTCGCCGTCCCCGACGTCTCCTTCGGCGCCGCCGCGCGCGCCTCCGGGGCGTCTTCTGGTGCAGCTGCGCATTCATTTGTCGCTCCGCCGCCCATCCGCCCTCCCCCCCTCCCGCGCCCGAGGACTCTTCCCGAGCAGAGCATTCCGCTCGATCGAAGAATCCGCGCGCGCCTGGATGCCGCTGCAAAACGAAGACACTCGTGCGCCCGGCGCCCCTCCGCACCTGAGCGAGAGGAGATGGAGCGGCGGCGGTGGAGGGGAGGTTGCGGGCGGGGGTGGGGTCGGAGGCGGAGGTGGCGGAGGGTTGGTGCAGGCGGGGGTGGGGATGGAGTTGGAGGCGGAGTCAAAGGCAGCGGTGGCGGAGGCGGAGTCGAAGGCGGAGGAGGCGGAGTCGAAGACAGCGGAGGCGGTGGCGGAGTCGAAGGCAGCGGAGGCGGCGTGGCGGAGGGTTGGTGCAGGCGGGTGGGGATGGAGTTGAAGGCGGAGTCAAAAGCTGCGGAGGCGGAGTCGAAGGCAGCGGAGGTGGAGGGTTGGTGCAGACGGGGGCGGGGATTCAGTTGGAGGCGGAGTCAAAGGCAGTGGAGTCGGAGTCGAAGGCAGCGGAGGCGGAGTTGAAGACAGCGGAGGCGGTGGCGGAATCGAAGGCAGCGGAGGTAGAGGGTTGGTGCAGACGGGAGCGGGGATGGAGTTGGAGGCGGTGTCAAAGGTAGTGGAGTCGGAGTCCGAGTCGAAGGCAGCGGAGGCGGAGTTGAGGACAGCGGAGGCGGTGGCGGAATCGAAGGCAGCGGAGGTAGTGGGTTGGTGCAGGCGGAGGCGGGGACGGGGGTGGAGTCGGAGGCGGAGTCAAAGGCAGCGGAGGCGGAGGCAGAGTCAAAGGCAGCGGAGGTGGTGGCGGAGTCGAAGGAAGCGGAGGCGGAGGTGGCGGAGGGTTGGTGCAGGCGGGGGCGGGGATGGAGTCGGAGGCGGAGTCAAAGGCAGCGGAGGCGGAATCTCAGGCAGCAGAGGCGGTATCGGAGTCGAAGTCAGCGGACGTGGAGGGTTGGTGCAGGCGGGAGCGAAGGTAGAGTCGGAGGTGGAATCAAAGGCGACGGTGGCGGTAGAGGCAGTGGAGGCGGCGGCGGAAACGGCGGTGGAGGAGGCGGCGGTGGCGGCGGACGCGGAGGCAGCGGCTGCGGCGGCGGCAGCGGCGGCGGCGATGGAGGCGGCGGTGGAGGCGGAGGTTGAGGCGGCGGTAGAGGTGGTGGAGGCGGCGGCGGCGGCGGTGGAGGCAGCGGCTGCGGCAGAGGCGGCGGCGGCGGCAGAGTCGGTGACAGAACCTGCGGTGAATCCGAGTGCAAGAGAGGGGGGGTGCCTTATCTGCCGGATGACCTACAGCGTTCGCGCCGTGTTGTCAGGGGTCGGCTTGCTGTTTTCTCTTTTCGATTCAAATTCCAAAGGAAGGTGGGAAGTGTTCCAACCATCTAAACCAGGAAATAGCCAACAAATCCATTGTAGAAAGTAATTTCAATTTCTTCGTCAATTTTTGTATCGCATTTAATTTGCTAAGACACTATTATAACGAAGAAGCACAACTTTCAAAACGTCCTGCCTTTGTGCTGCTGCCTCATTTGATTTTGTCACGAAACGCCACTGATCATCGACATCATTATCATCTTTATATATAATGCTGTAAACCAGTTCCAAAGAGATGGTATAATAGTCTTTGATTAATGTTACTCTTGATTAGTAGTGCAAGATGTGTGGTAAGGGGGACAGAACAACAACCAAATGCAGACTGATGGTGTGTATTGCACGTATTACTTTGAGCAGAAAAAGCCTATTCAAGTAATTTGCTAAGAAAGATCTTAAGATTTGAGATTCTTTTACACGCTGTAACTAAGCAAGTTGTGTGAGGTTACTTCATTTGCCTTTTAAAGGATGGTCGGTAGATTATTCCCCCCAAAAATATATGTCCTCGATCAGATTTCAAGCCGCGAATATCAGTAAGGGACCGTTTGCTGACAATATTCAGACCGTTGCACCAACTAATGCAGTCAATTTACATACATATATTTGTTACAAATACGCAGTTAGCGAAACTTTAAAAATTTATTTATTCTCTAATTTAAGTGAGATATTTTACTCGTATACAAGATGAAAATATATCACAACCACCTCTGGAAAAATAAGAAATGAAAAGTGATTGTGTCTATTTCTTTTGAAATGCATGCCACGTATTTCAACCGAGCGAGTAGCTAAGGGCATAGCGCGCTTGCTTCACATTCTGGAGGCCATGGTTCGATCCCCGTGCCGACCATCCTGACCGGCGTTTTCGTGGTTTCCCTCGGTTATCCAGGCAAATGCTGGGATGGTTCAACTGAGAGAGGGCGACCGCGAAACCGGTGTCGCTAGTTGAATTCGCTTAATCTTCGTGATTTCACGAAAATCCGAGATTTTATTCAACGTTTCCCTCAAATGATAAACTAGTCTACTTTTCATGCATCGACATTACATAAGAGAACCAGAACCACAACAGTTTGTACATAATTAAGGTGTCACGCAAATTGCAACTTAAGTTGCTTTCGTGAATCCCTTCATACAGTAATAATGGATATTTTCCCTAGATTCTCTGTTGGATGTTGATTCCAAATATGACTTCTAAAATAGCTTCACTAATTTTTCTTTAAATATAAATTTTAAACATATCAAATACGGATTTAAAGGGGAACCAACTTTTCATCAAATTATCGTAAATCCGATGTTAAATGTGTGAAATGTGTGAAATGTGTGTGTGCGTTCATATTGTTTATTACCTTCATTGTTAAGATATATTTGTGCACACCTATTTGTGCTACTTCAACGTTGATAAAAGTGTCGCAATTGAATACATTTCTAGCTGAAAACATCTACACTGCAAATATGAATTATTCATTTTTTATTTGAAACTTTTCGAGACTTTATTTGAGACTTTTCTAAAACCGACAGAGATGTAACTGGATGTCTAGCCTTAAATAAAAACGATATACATCTACTAGGTATATTTGAGAGAAAGAAGAATCTTTGGGCCGGTGCAGGACAGCGACAAAAGGAGAATCCAACGCAACAGAGAGATATGAGTTATACAATAGCAACAATATAGTTAAAGAAAGCAAACTGGCTAGACTAAGATGACTTGGCCATATCTGTCGCATGCCGGAATCAACTGTAAGTAAAGAAATGACTTTTACTCGACCTTTCGACGTGCCTGCAGAGTTGGAAGATCACCCCTAAGATGGCTGGATGGTGTTGAGGAAGACCTGAAACTCAGAGGAGTGAAAAATTGGAGGAGGAAGGCACGGGAAAGTGATGTATGGAACGAAAGCCTGAAGGAGACCCAAGTACACTTATAGACTAAGAAGAAAAAAGATATGAAACTTTTAGTGTAGAGATGTTTGTTAAAGATGTCTCATGACTTTTGAACTAATGTATGAAACAAATGCACTATTTCCTTAGATCTGTCATGCACGTACTGGTGAGAAATTTGATTATCATTGATGCATCATTCAAGACCAGCTTTTTGAATGTAACATAAAACAAATTTCTTTTAGAGAATAGAGCCGAGAACGAAAAATGGAATATGGTCGAAAATGAAAAAGAGAATATTCACATTACTTTATGTGAATTAGGTCAATGAGTTTTATACTGCAAACAGATTTCCTCATTCCTTTTAAGAAGCTGAGAATTCCGTTCATTCATTAGAGTTGTAATTCATTGTTCTTCGCCGAATAAAGCACGACTAGTGTCTGTTTTGTATTTCAATCTCCATTTCTGTACATTTACAAAAAAAATTCAAAAAGATGTCTCCTTAAATGAAAAAAAGTTTTAATCTCTCTTATATTTTTCGAAGCATAACTGCAATTGATAATAAGCATTTAGAGTGCAACATAAAATAGCTATTATCGTTTGAGTTGTTTTTGTATATTGTTTGTAGTGAGAAGCTGCATCAACATCTCGCGAGGGAATACGGTCTAATGTTTCCCGTTTCCTTTTAATTCTCAGAATTACATTTCAATGTTAAGTACTCTGCAAACACTATATTTAGCATTTTATGAGGTCAGTCATATCCTGGACTTTTTTCAGTAATCCTCATTACTTAAAGCACGCATCTCAAAATGTGTTACGCTGTACCACTATGATTGTCGAAAAACTATCTAAATAATACATTCTCGGATAATATTGTTTATCATTTCATTTGCGTGATTAATCGGTAAGACGAGAACACAAGAATGACATCTACATGTCAACACGTTTCTTTTCATGCAAAATAAATGTAGATTTCCGTCTTGGGAAGGTTTTTGGGAAGAGAAAATGAAAGACGTTTTACTTGGACAAAAGCCTTTTACAAATAAACATAGTGGTTTTGAAGAGCATTCATGCATCTAGCTGGAGCTGTTAAAAAATGTATCATGATGAAGATGGATGTCATGTCAACAAAATCGGACGGATTTCCTGTTCCCGCAAGAGTTTTCCTCCGCTGCCGCTTTGCATCTTGGCCCGGGACCTGTTGTGCGCCGTGCGGTTCGCGTCTGGGGCGAAGGAGAGGCCAACAATGCGACGCGTCGGGCTCGGCAGCGGAAGGCGCCTGCCGAACAGCGTATTGATCCGGACAGTGGGATATTCAGCAACAGTTTAAGAGACTCGTCGAGGCCGCGCCAGGGAACGAGCCTGGCAGCGGCCCAAAACGAGCGCCCCCGCCCCCGCCCCCGCCCCGTCCCCACCCCACCCCCACTCCGACCGTGCCTCTGCCCGCCGCTGCCCGCCGCCGCCCGCCCCTGCCCGCCCCCGCCCGTCCCTGCCCACCACCGCCCGCCTCCGACCGCCCCGAGCGCCCCGACCCAACCCCGACCGACCCCGACCGACCCCGACCGACCCCGACCGACCCCTGACTGACTTCTGACTGATCTCTGACTGATCTCTGACCGATTCCTGACTGATTCCCGGGACTGACTCCTGACTGACCCTGACCGACCCTGACTGACTCCCTGACCGACCCTGACTGACCCCGGGACTGACCCTGACTGACCCCGACCTGATCCCTGACTGACCCTGACTGACCCTGACCGACCCCTGACCGACCCCCGACCGACCCCGACCGACCCCTGACCGACCCCGGACTGACCCCGACCGACCCTGACCGACCCCTGACTGACCCTGACCGACCCTGACCGACCCCGGACTGACCCTGACCGACCCCTGACCGACCCTGACCGACCCCTGACCGACCCCGACTGACCCTGACCGACCCTGACCGACTTCGACCGACCCTGACCGACCCCGACCGACCCCGACCGACCCCGACCGACCCGCCACGCCCCCCTCCTCCGTCCTGCCCTCAAACTCGCTCCCCGCGCCTAAAGCCCGCACCATGGATCCACCACACTTTGCCGCCCGCCATCCCTGCCATTCCCCGCCTGTGACTGCTGTCGCTTGTCCCTATTGCTTCTGCCGCTCGTGTTGCTGTTGGCCGATCCCCGCCGTCCCTGCCGTTCTGTGTAGTCCCCCAGCCTCGTATTTCCTCGTTAGTCGCTGCCGCTTCTGACCACACGTACCACTTCCGCCGTCCCTGCCCTCCCGAGGTCCCGGAGCCATCGGTGTCTCTACTACTCTAGTACCGCATCGTTTCTGTTGTCTCGTCGTTCTACCCGCCCGTCCTGCCGCTCCCTTCCGTTCTTGCTTTGTTCCCATTCCTAGTTGCCATGTATGAATTCGCCTCGCTCAGCTTCAAATCAATATTTTAATTCCCCTTCTCGCATACTACGATCCTTCTGAAATACTCATTCTTGTCTTCTCTTAATTTTATATAAGTAACAGAGATTGTTGCCGTTTCTTGCTGTCGCCATAATTTCCCATATTACTCACATTTTCCCCCGCCTATTGGCTTCCCGTTTAATATTCATGATGTAGTTCCGACTACCATGCAGTTCACTTCTCTTGATTTTCATTCAGTTGGGTTTGTGGCTCATATTTCGTTCGTTCAGTATATGTAACAATCGATCGACAAACAATATCACCCACTTTTCGTTTCTAACATGCAAATTTTCGAAGCTTCACAGACAACATGAAATATATAACGATGTATGTTATTGAATGAATTCTAATTATATCGTATTGAAATCGAAAGCTGTTTGGGAGAGTATTCATTAGTTAGAACTAGATAGAATTCTGGCGTTGATCATTTGAAAACTTCCGCAGCCCCCAGGCGCTAATGTTAATTAATATTATTTGAAAGAACATCTGAACGAGCCTGATGTGACCCACAAACGAGTCCAGTTTACGCAGCCATTTATTTTTCATACCTCGTGAACTCTGTAATGTGAGCTCGAAGTAAAGTCCATTCACATTTCCACAAATTAAATGGGGTTCGATTTCCAATAAAGACAATAATTGCATTACACCAAATGCATTACAGGAAATGATCTTTTGAATCGATTAATTGCGATAAATGCGAAAAATGTTGTCTTTATTGACACTTCATTCTAATGTCTCTAGCAAAATATCTGCAGAATATTTTCAAAAAGCTCGTCTATCGTAATTTAATAATAATAATAATAATAATAATAATAATAATTATTATTATTATTATTATTATTATTATTATTATTATTATTATTATTATTATTATTATTATTACTGTTGCGAGTTTCATTATTAATTTACATGAAAATATTCAGTGCGGTAAGTGTTTTTGTAATTTACTTTCTTAAAAATTTGTGAAGTTACTTTTTGGATTAAAATCATACGTAGTCAAAGTCTTAATTTTCTTCACAATCGCTATTTGTTGAGAATTACTTTCCATTTAATAAAAAACACTTGCCATATCATTTCATATGTTACTTGTTTATTCTTCGATCTTGGTGAGATTTTAATCTCGCAATTATCTAGTTGAAAAAAGGTTACTCTGAGAGAATTTGGAAAAAAAAATCAGGCAGTGAGAGGTGTTGACACATGGCATGCACAATGCACAAGACATAAAATTGGATTATCTGCGTGTACAGTGGGCGAAAAATATCGCATTCATACCTTTAGTTAGCCTCGTATGGCTTTTGGTATCTCACAATGCCAAAGAAGTTGTTTGTTTTACACGTACGCATTTATTTACGAAAGAGGTACGAGTGATGGTATTTACGGTGGTTACACAAAAGGACAGGGGCTCGTCTAGTGCAGCTCTTTTTTCTCATCATTGAAATCAAAAAGCGCTGTGAATATGTCGTCTAAAATATAAAGAAGTCATTATAGAAGATATAGTAAAAGTTATTCTCTCATAAGTTTATATATTACTTCCGTTTAATTGCCACATGCTATTCATGTAAGGTCACGTTTTTAATGAATTGTCCTTTGTTAGGAGAGGATATTTTAATTAGCTTTTGAGGTAAAAAGACATTAACCTGGCTGCGTCAACATATCCAAATGATCATATTACCTTTTATTCTTACGACCAGGACCTCATTTTGCGAAATTCTCATGGTGGTGATATAAAACGCACACACAAACCCACACACATACACAGCTTAGAGAATCATTTCGGATATAAAAAGCACTCACCACCTTGTTCTTCACAATGATAAAAAATTATTTTTATTTGATTTTGTTGAGAATATTTTGTATAATTAGGCGTAGATTTTTTCAAAATGTCCAGAAGCTTGTCCATAATAGTAAGCGTGCAGCTAAGTACATCTGGAGAGAAAATTAACTTTTTTTTGAGACATAACGCGTAAATTCAAATTAGTTAATAATTACTGTCTTATTTGATGTGCGAATAACGGCAGTGCTATATTAGAGCCATCGTCGCTTCATCATTGGGTCCAGAATCATTACGGTCTGTGATGCGGTTGAGATACAGAATAAGGCATTTCGAAATTTGGTTAATTTAAAAACTCGAAATTTACAAAAATTGGAGAATTTCAAAATAAGAAAGTTACTTAAAACACTGAAGGTATCCATGCTTCTAAGGTCAAGACAGTAAAGAAATAATTTATCGGCAATATTGCCAGGAACATAATGGTGGTGTTCATAAATTTGACATGCTTCAACATAGAGCTGGGATAGTCATAATGTATAATACCCATTATATTTCACGCTATTTAAAAGCTGAAGCTGTATCATGACCATGAGACATAAAATTACTTATTTCAGCGTTTTCCTTTTTATGTGTACATCAAAAAACCTTTCTGTTTTTAATTTTAATATTCTCCATGGTATTCAACTTTAGAACTCCTAATTTTTTTGTTTTTTTAATTTATTGTCTTCCTGTTCAATATATATGTTTTACAGGGTTATGAATAAAAACATACATAACTTTTGGTTTATTTCCTGACTGTGGGTGCCCTGAATGGGTTCGTTAAAAGTTTTTGGTTTATTTTGGTAATTTGAAAAATAAATTGAAACTACAGAGAATGATCGTTGATATGGTTATTCGACGGAGGACATATCATTTGAGGCAGATTTTCTGCTATTTTATGTTAGCCTGACTCTGTCTTTAGGGAATCATGAGTTTATGCGTAAGTTCAGTTCTGCTGTACGTCAAAGGTTGAATATGGAAAACTAAATCTAAATCAATCTAAATCAAACCTTTAAAAAAACTAAACCAACCATCCTTTAAGGTAAATGAAAACTATCTTTTTGAGTGAGTACTATGCATTTTGAAATTTCTCTGTAACGCCACCATCCACTCCACCATCCACCCCGCCTTCCTCCACTCCACTGCCATCCTACCTGCATCCACCACCAACGCTACCGCCACCATCACCAAATAATCACAAGCTACGCGTAGAACAGCGAGAGTGAGCTCTGCAAGTGGGGAATCAACCCCCCATCGCCACATATTATGCACGTTAAAATGATCATTAGCTGACGTAAAATCGCTGTTTTAGAAACTTATTACGAATATTCTTTGTAGGCATGGAAGAAAAAATTGAACGTGAAATGGGAAGTCGAAAAGACAAATGCATAAATTTTGAAAAAACCAAACACAGAACTTTCTCTAGAAGCCAAAGCCTAAAATTGAAACTACCAATTGAAACTAAAATATTTTGGACGAACTGACAGGTTAACAGAATCCCTGGAAAGCGATATAATGCTTCGAATGGTAGAAGGAAGCAGGAAGAAGGGATCAAAAATTTGTAGGTGGCACAATGAAATAATCACGGCTCTCAACCACCAATGGTCAGACATAATCTTGTTCAAGACAGAAATCAATGTAGAAAACTAATACACGATATCACAAACAAAAGAAAGAGGCGGTTAGAATCCCGTGAGCAGTGATCAAATGGCTGGCAACCTACTGCTCTGTATATCTGGTTAGGATAACGAGATATCGCTTACGATCTATGTACTACTACTACTATACTTCAAATATTCCGGGGAGGCGGCTGACGATCATAATTGCCCCGCTCTCCTCTCCCTTTTGTCGAAGGGGGGCGAAGGTCAGCGAACGGCTGGGATTCACTCTAAACATAAAACATTCTTCTTTCTATCCACTAGACCATCGAGGGTAGTAAATACCCGTGCAGTGCGGGTACTCTAGCTAGAATAACATATGAACAGATACAGGTTGGCATATCCCCAGCGCTCTCTGAGTGTTCCTCATCCAGCAAGAACAACAGTCGTCCGGAGTGAATAGCCTCCGCTCTGGTTAACGAAGCAATCATTTCGCAATGCTCGCCCCAGAGCGAGGAGCCAGCCGGTGCCTCGGCAGCACAGCGAACCGCGGCGGCAGTGGCGGTGACGGCATTGGCGGCGTTGGCGGCGTTGGCGGTGGTGGCGGTGGCGGTGGCGGCGGTGTTGGCGGTGTTGGCGGTGTTGGTGGTGTTGGCGGTGTTGGCAGTGTTGGCGGTGTTGGCGGTGTTGGCGGTGTTGGCGGTGGCGGTGTTGGCGGTGTTGGCGGTGTTGGCGGTGTTGGCGGCGTTGGCGCGTTGGCGTTTGGCGGCGGTATTGGCGGTGTTAGCGGCGTTAGCGGCATTGGCGGCGTTGGCGGTGTTGGCGGTGTTGGCAGTATTGGCAGTGTTGGCGGCGTTGGCGCGTTGGCAGCGCGTTAGCGGTGTTAGCGGTGTTATTGCGGCGTTGGCAGCGTTAGCAGCGTTAGCGGCGTGCCGGCGTTAGCAGCGTTGCAGCGGGCGTTGGCGGCGTCGGTGGAAGCGGTAGAGGCGGTGGAGGTGGTGAAGGCGGTGGAGGCGGTGGCAGCGGTGGTGGCTTGGCGGCAATTGCGGCAGGGGCGGCGGTGGTGGCGGTGATGGCGGCGGTGGTGGCGGTGATGGCGGTGGTGGCGGCGGTGGTGGCGGTGATGGCGGCGGTGGCGGCGGTGGTGGCGGCGGTGGCGGCGGTGGCGGTGGTGGCAGCGGCGACGGTGGTGGCGGTGGCGGCGATAGCGATGGCGGTGGCGGTGGCTGCGGCGGTGGCAGCGTGGGTAGCAGCGGCGGCGTTGGCGGTGGCGGCAGTGTCGGTGTCGAGGAGGGCAGCGCCGGCGCTCGGTCGCTATCTGCGAGGCAGCGAAGCGTCGCCCACCCGCTCCGCCCCGCCCCCGCCTTCGCCCTCGCCCGCTCCGCTGCGCTCCGTCTCCGCCCGCCCGCCCGCCGATAAGATAGCGCCGCCGCGCTCGGCCGCCGCGCTGCACCTCGAGCGTCTCAGCGCCGGCGCCTCGCTGCAGTGCTCTCTGTTCAGGCGGGCGACCGGTCATTTTGACAGTGATTCATGCCCAACGAAGTAGGGGGCGTGGTCGGTGAGAAATATGTACAAATGTTTTTTTTTATTAAATACTTTTCTGATACTGCGTGCAAACCCACTTTACAGAACTGATTAGATTAGATTCGGTACAGATGTACTCAACAATACAAAAAAATAAGAGGGGAAGATGTCCCCTCCGGGCTCCTTAATGAGAGATCAGGATGGAACGCTTAAGGAGGTTTGGCTGGTAATTTGTGAAATGTATTGGATTAATGTGAAATGTTCGGTGGCTCGTTGGTTAGCGTGCTCGCTTTCCACGGCGCAACCCCATGTTCGATTCGCGGTCGGACCGAAATTATAACTGTGCGCTTTCCTAACAAATGTCCCAGTAGCTGCTGCTGTGTGGCGATGTGAAAGCTCACCCTAAGTTTATGATGACCTGAATATACGGTGAATGAATGTCTTGTGCTAATTCGTGTGCTAATCACACGAACCTCTTAACCTATGGCCGAGAGGTTGGGTTCCCGCTAGTCGGCCGCTGGTTCCGGCTGGTAGGACATGATGTGGAGAAAGAATAGGAGGTACCGGAACGGAATTCATCCTTGGTGAATCTGGATGGGATGCATTTTCGATTGGGTTTACTAGTTAGTATGTTGGTTGGACTGGAAGATTATAAATCTTGTTGAAAAATCTTTGGGAGAGGCGGATGATGTGCTGGGTGACTAGAGATAATTTCAGGTATTTGTGCATTTGAAATGTACCATAGGCCATCTAGAGCAGTGCAGAGGTCTTTATTTTGTATAGTTCGGATGTGTTGTATTGATTAGGGGGGTGCATCTCCCCGTAGCGGGGCTGCGAAGTACGTCGTATACTAATGATTCGCATTCAATTCATACATCTTGGATTACTCAGGTTTGGTTGTTCTTTTTTTCATTTCGCCAACTAGAGAATGTTCGCATGTTCCTTTTGAAGATATATATTTACAGCATACAGCACAATTATTTGATTAAAATGTAGTATCATGCAAGTTTAATGAAAAGCGTGATGAAATTAACCTATGCGGGATCTTTAAAATTAGGTTTCTTATGACCTGTCGGTTTTCCTCTATTTGATGATTTAATTCACTTGCCTAAAACTTCTTCTCTTCTTTTTGACATTATTGTGTCAATTCTTCAATTTGTATCAATTTTATCAAGGTTGTCTTGTACAGCTTCCTCTGAATGGACATTTGAACGAATAGTAGTACTCCAGGTTTTGCTGTGTAATAGTGCATCCCATAATTACTCTTCTTTGTTGCCCAGTCCATCACGTTGTATTCATTTGCACTGCATGAGACTTACTGTTTTCCATCTAGAGCGCATCTTTTCGTTGTCAACACTTCTTTCTTTTTGTTAACTTCGTCTATTTTGATTAAATTTCAGTTTTTAAAATTTCAAATTTTTTTTAGTTACGAAATTTGTATATTAGTTTATGGTATTTTAATACCATCAATAAAAGTCTGAGTTGATATAATTATATTTCTATACTCATTACTTCAGAAACTAGTTAAAAGTTAAGTATACCTATTAATGTTTACATTTTATTATTTGCACATTTTCAACAATATGAAAATTAGATTTCTACACTTCCAAATTATGTATTTATACGCGCAAACCTATGCTTTTCCGCATTAAAAGGAGGGCTTGAACCGATAATGTTTTCCAACTAGTTTTACCAGCTTCTAAAAAGTGCTCTTCAAATTGTATTACATACGTGTACATCCCCTTTAGAAATACGAGCACGTAGAAACCGTGACGAGCAGAACTGGGCATACGGCTGGCAACAGCAGCGAACGCCCTCACTCCTGCGTGCAGGACCACTCATCCAGGAGTTGAGAGTTGAGGGCCATTAAGCCAAGCAATCGAGCACAATTAAGTATAGCGGTCAATTAAGGTCGCCAGGAAGGAAGCACCGAACCGACAACGATAAATGCTTCGTATCATCCTGTGCACTTAATTCCAACGGGAGGGACTGTGTGACATTGTCCGTCGTGCTTCGTAGTAGCTTTAAATAAATGAGATAGAAAATCTAAAGTACTCGCCATTCTGCCGTAAAAGTGATATTTTAAATCACATTCCTGATGTTTGTAGCGTCTTTTTATGGCCTGAAAATTCCATGTTTTGGTGACAGCTAGACCTTTCTACTGATACATCCCGAGCAAGAAGTGCGATGCATGCAAAATTCTCAAATATTTTCTTAAGGTTGTTATAGATAGTAAAAAAGTAAACTTCCAAATTTATTTTAAATACATAGGTATGTACTAAACTAGAAATTTCACCCATCAAAACTGATTGATTGAACAGCATGTAGGTGTCTCTTGTATGCTCAACGTGATGATCCCATTCGAAACCAGGAAGTCGTATGAAGATGTCTCCAAAGACTGATGTACGTCTTGCGTGCCCGTGTTTGGAGATGATCTAAACAAGCTAACGTTACTAGGTAACCGGAGGTCGCATCAGATACGCCTTCCGAACGGACGAAGAGCGGGGAAGGGGTGGAGCTCCAGCGGTCGTTGTCGCGCAGCGCGGCATCTGCTGCAGCCGACGAAATCGACACTGTCATCGACACGATGTCATCGTCACCGGCACCGCCACCGCCACCGCCACCGCCACCGCCACCGCCACCGCCACCACCACTGACACTTCGTCACTGTCAATGCCATACCCCATCGACAAGCCGACCCCGACACAGACACACACACTCTGACACACACACTGACCCCGACACACACACACCGACCCCGACATACACACTCCGACCACGACACACACACCGACCCTGACACACACATGCACCGATCCCGACACACGCGCACACCGACCCCGACACACACACACCGACATTGACACACACACTGACACCGACGCACACACCGACCCCGACACACATACCGACACGGACACACACACACACACCGCCACAAACTCGCACCAACCTCGACACACACACGCACGGACTCCGATACACACACGCACCCTGACACACATGCACCGACCGACCCCGACACACACACCGACCCCGACACACACACCGACCCT